>CM053785.1:1047396929-1047519429 GCA_028749045.1 Cupressus sempervirens | reverse complement strand
CCTTGTCAGATTTTTCGCATCCAAAAACTTTCTGACCTCTCTCTCCTTTTTTTTTTCTTCATGACCAAGCATCCATATAGGGAATTAAAACTCTTTTTTTTGCTCATTATCCATCTCAACAATTAGGGTTTTCGATGGATTAGGTAGGGTACAATGTATCTACCCCATATATTGTCTTTTCTAGAAACTTCTCCTAGAATCCATTTGAATTTGCCTCAAAAATAGTTTACATAAGATTCTTTGCCTCTAGCTCATCAATCTTATCTTCCTCCTAATTCACAAGTTTCAAGAAAACAAACTTGTTGGCTTTTATTTGGAAAATCTTTGATCTTTTTCATAATGCAGTAGCTTGGCATCATCAATTTACTGATACTTGGCACATATTGTGTTACTCAACATCTACTGTAAAATCACTCAACATCAACTGGATTTTACTGGTGTTTGACACATACTGAAAATCACTTGGCATCTACTAACTTGCTTGACACCTATTAGTTTTCTCAACATCCACTAGAAAATGCTTTCACTCGGCTCCAACTGACTTTTTGCTTGGCTTGCACTATCTTTACTTGGCACCTTCTATCAACTTCGTCAAGCTTAGCAAATGAACTTTGTTCAACCTTTTTCATCTGAACTTTCTAAGTGTAGCCAAACATTTTGTAACCCCAAGTAGATCATCAATACATTATGTTATCACTGTCTTAATTGATTCTTGTACTTCAATACATAATCATAACTCAACCTTTCCTCTAGGTACTTTTGTTACATCTTGTTGATCAAATCCTCTTCATCAATCAACCAAGTGATAGTGCTTGAAACATATAAGCAATTTTCTTACCAACATATAGTAGGTTTGACATCAGTGACAAAAAAATGATTGAAAACACTACATACAACAATATTCTTAACTCAAATGATCTTTTCAATCATATATCAACATGTATATATAATCTATATACATATACATCTACACACACACACACACACACACACACATGTATATGTATCTATGTATATATATATTTGTGTATGTCTACACACACACACACAAACAAATATGTGTGTATGTTGTAGTCACACACAAATATATACATACATATATGTATATATATTTGTGTGTGACACAAATATGTGTGTGTGTGTGTTGTAGTCACACAAAAATATATATACATATGTATGTATATATATTTGTGCGTGACTACAACACACACACATATCTGTGTGTGTGTGTGTGTGTGTGTGTGTGTGTAGACACATACATACATACATACATACATACATACATACATACATACATACATACATACATACATATATATATATATATATATATATATATATATATATATATATATGGAGGGAAACTAAATGAATAGACAAGTATAAAATCAAATGACCATAAAAATTGATATTTCTCCCAACACAACAAATAGTCTAGCAAATAAGGAGGGTCCATAGTTATGTAGTTGGGATAATTGACATGAAATATAAGTCACAATTATTCTGGCACATTATACTAGATTCACGTAAATCACTTTGTTGTCCTGCATTTTGTCACTACAAATTGTAGGTAGCAGTACAAAACTTTTAAAACTAAGTTTCACATATCTCTGAGATAATTCACTATGTAATTAGCCAATATTGATCAATCAATCATTCTTGTTGAAGTTGATGAAAGTTCAACCCCACAACTCCCAAGAATCATTGCATGCTAATACCTGTTACAGAAAAAGAGGAGCAAAAAGATATGGAGGCTTGAATCCAAAGATCCACATAAGAGGAGACATTCTTGATGTGCAAAAAAGATTTGAAAATTGTATTGAATGAAATTGATTATTACAAAGAGATCAATCCTTATAAAGGAGATCAAAACCCTAAAAGGTAAAACCTAAGTTGCATGATATTAATTATTATATGTCCAAAGTTTAGCTTAAGGAAACTAGAGATAATAAGTGACTTAATAATTAAATCAATATGATTTAATTAATAAGAAAATACTTTATTACTTTAACACTCCCCCTTATAATAAACGTAGGGAGTAGCTAAAAACCTAGAAACTATTGCTGAAAGAAAAAAATAATGGATCATGACAACAAAGGCTTGATCAGGTACCCAAGCACAACCAAATCTCTGTAAAGAGGAGAAATAGAGAAAACCACATGGGAAAAACTTGACTCAAAAAAGAGCTGAAAAAAATGTTCTAGAAGATAGGAACAAAAAGATGATCATGAAGAACACCATTGAAGCATGAAGCTGCAAACATTGCCAAATTGCTGATCTAAAGAACCTCAACTGTATAGAACATAATCAGGTAGAGAAGGCTAAGTTTAAAGAGCTAATCAATTAAAGATGAAAGGTATCTTCATGGCCTCCAAAAACATGAATGAAAGAATGTCTATATGATAAATGATCCATCTCACCAAATTCTATTGATTACAATGTGCTCTCTTTAATTGATTATTATTACAATATTGCATGTTTTATATAAAAAATAAATGCATGACCATAGAAAGATGAAACCACTGTTACAACATTTAATTACAGTGAACAATACAATGAAACTGAATCACAAAATGCAATCAACATCAATATGTGCAACAATTGCATAAGTCATTGTAAATGAAGAGCCAAATAGAAGGTGATCAATTAATTTGGATTAACTTAACACTAACACTGCCCCTTAATTATAACCAAGGATAAGAGAAATCTAATGAAAGAAAGGAGGAAAGAGGGAAAACCTAGCGAGAATAATTCCCCCCCAAAAAAATACACAAAGATGCAATGGAAATTTTTTTAGTTGAGAAAATGATGGACATCTATTGGTATCTCTAACTATTGTTGTCTATTAGTGTCAAAAACTTAGTCATCTACAAGGCAGAGTTAGAAGAGTTAGAAATAGATAATACAAAGAGGGGGGCGAGGTGAATCACTATTCCACAAACTTTTGCCCACAATTGGATATTATTAATTACTTTGCAAAATGCATATGTAAGTAAAGCAATAATGTTGAACGATAATTAAAACCATACACCAAGAGAACTCATAACACCATATTTTATTAACTAGGGAAACTTTGGCCAAGGGAAACCATATGGGGATGGTACCCACAAAATGATCCACGAAACAAAATAATCATGTTAAGGATATTGACCCTGTTAGGAGTCTATGAATTACATATAGTGTCTTGGTCCTTGTTAGAGGACTGGGTCCTGTTAAAAGCCTCAACCTTGTTAGGAGTTGGTAATACAATTACAACTATATGCAAGAAGAGCCCATTGTCATGACATACAATTATACAATATAGTGCCTTCAAACAAAATGATATAGATACAAAACCTCTTTATTGTTGATTGTTGTACTTTGTATAGCTCTAATTTGACATTAGAATTCACATCGTAGATATTTTATACAAGTATGCATGTCATATACATAGTTCACATAATCATCATATACTTCACATTTGCATATTATTGCATCTTACACATATCATATGCTTTGCATGAAATGATTCTTTACTTATAATCTTTTCTTTCACAAAAGCACTTTTGCAGTCGGCTTGATGCAATCACATGTTATGCTGACTTAGGGTAAAAATATAGGATGTCATCCCTACATAAATGAGTAATTATTTCGTGACCAAAATAGTTCCTTAACACTTTTTTCCTCTGATTCTCCTATATTATGTTTTGTTGTGCATACTGTCTTTACTAGTATTTGACCTATAACCTTGTTTGTATAGTTTGTATAGATATGTGCACTTAGGTACACCATCATGAAACTCTATTATACCTGACCTTAACTTTGCACTTGCCAAATATCTCTAAAGTCTTCAAAATACCAAAGCTATCTCTACACTACTTAGAGAAACTATCTAGCACTTCAACAATTTTTTGTCTCTAACTATAGAATCTTTAACAATATATTCTTTCATCTCATCTAGAGACATATTTTTCCATAAATGACAACCTTAACTCATCCTACCTAGCCATATTTCCAACAATCTCTCCCTTTGGCATTGATGGAAACATATAGAGAATTTGGCTAAGTCCCAAAACGTTATACAAAAAGAACTTTTTCAAAATGGGCCTTCAAAACTTTAAAAAATTTCAAAATCATGTGGATCATTACACTTATAACCATCTTCCTTATAACTCCTAATACAATATAATACTAAGTAACATTGCTCCCCCTTAGCATATAACTATTTCTAGACATACAATCACTTTATATAATTTTCCTTCTTCTCCCCCTTTCACATCAATGACAAAGGTGTCAAAACTTATTTGCATGCCAAAATTGTGTTTCATTACCTCTTCTTAGGCTGACAAGCGAGAAATAAAGTCACCAAAATTGATTACAAGACTCTTCATATTATTCTCCCATGAGCTTGACTCCTTCTGAAATGTTGAGAAGAGCGCACAATCCATACGATGCTATCTCCACTGCATTCATATCTGAGTACACAACATTGTCAAAAGATGTCTTGAATGACAAACATTCCTCCAACTATTGCTCAATTGTGCTTAATTTCATAAATAGGCATTCTCTTAAAAGTGAGAACCTCTTTGTTATCCTTGTTTTCCTGTTCTTATCTTCTTCTTCCTTTTGTTTCTTTTCTCCCTCTCGCTTCTTTTTCTCCTCTTCTTTATATTTCTTTTCATCTTCTACTCTTTTCTTCTTCTTCCTTTCTTCTTATGTCTTTTCATCTTCTTTTCTGTTATTTTCTTTTGCTTCATTATTTCTATTCTCCTCCTCCTTATCTGAGCTGGAATAGTCAATGATATTGCCAACAATGTTTGGCCCAAGATCTTAGAAATGATCTTCTGTAATGTTAATTGTCACACTTGTAGTGTCAACTTGCATATTATCTGTTCCAATGGAGATCTGCGAAGATAGATTTTCCATTTGAGTGTCGTTAACTTTCACTGTTGCTATTGTTGGGGCACTTTGCTCAACATAGGGATTGCTCCCCCTAACTTTGCACTCACTTGTTTGGGTACATAAGTCATGTATTTAAAAATGGCTTCTTTTGTCTCCTTGTTTACCTCTTCATAATTGCCTCCCATTAAAAGATTAGCTCTTCTTTTATTTCTCAATAGAGGCTCAATTCCCTTTATTATATCTTGCAAGTTTTCATCACTATTGACTTTGCAAAGCTTCTTGATCATATTTTCTCTTATTTTCTTATCTTCACCATTAACTCTTCTTCTTTTGTTTATCAACCTATTATACAGGTCCTTTGGTATATGTCTTTGTACATCTTCAAATCTTTTATTCTTCATAAGCATATCCCTTACTACTGCATTCTCTAATTGAATTCTATCCATATTGCTATACATGCTATAAAATTTATTTGATTGAATGAAATCATTGTCATTAATGATTTGCATATTCAAGTTTTCTAAATTTGGCTTCCAAGGCTTCTTTCCAGTGGTTGTCCTTGCTTCACCAACTATCTATTATGTAGATTTATCCTCTTCTTCTTTGGATTCATCAAATTCATCTGATTCAACTATCTATAATGTTTTTCTTCTCTTTCTAGGGCCACTTAAAAATTACTTTACCATTTTCTTGCTGGGTGACTCGGCCTCTTGTTTCATCTTGGTGAGTATCTCTAATTTTCTCTTGCCTAGATGAGTAGATGATTTACCTTCTACTATCTGTACCTCCTCTTCATCGGTCTTCTTTAGTGGTTGTACAATAGTAGGTTGTACTTGTGATACTATGGCACAGGGAAAAATAGGTATTCGCAAAGTAGATCTTGCTACTATTACTCTCTTTGAAGGTCCTACTATGGAAATAGGAGGAGCTTCCAATACCTTAGTTTGACCACTAGCTTTCATCTCCAAAACTATACCCTTTGTCTCATTGAATTCTTCTTTGGTTATCCTTGATTCTTTGAGAATTTATTTAATTTTATTCTCAACAATATTCTTTATATCCTTACTATAGAGCTTGCTCTCTACTTTTCTAATTTTCTTTGCATAAGTTCCCCATCTAAGAGTGTCTTTATCCTTCTTAGATTCAAGTATTATCTTCGCATACCCTTCAATTGTTTCTTTATTGAACTCATAACCCATTGGGCCTATGAACTTAACTCTTGATACAACTGCCTCCATGCATGTTACATATGTTTCAACCATGAAAAATATGTCTTCCTTGTATTTCTCCACTAGTGAGGGTGGTATCCTATATCTCTGCTTCATCACAGTTTGAAAGCCTTTCATCATCCTACTTATGTCTTCAAAAATCTTTTCCTCAGACTATCTTCTGTAATGATATGTCACCAAGCTCATGGTGCACTGATTCTTGTTGTCTCAATCCCTATCAAGCAAACTAGGTAATTTCCTAATCACTTGGAAGAATAGGTGTATCAGTAATGACTTAAACCTAAACACTGCACTTCTTGTCTTCTTGAGTTTCTCTATGTTGTCCAACAATTGATACCTTAGAATATCACACATATTCACCTTTTCTTTTTTTCAGCTGTCATCATGTATGTTTCATGTAGGAATCTAATAGGTACTAAGTTCAATCTTGAACTATGATTCATCTTAGAGCCAATGATCTTGCTAATCACTCTCACATCTATCTACTTTATGAGGTCAATCCTCATATTCCTAACATATGATTTGGTCTCCACCATCTTCTTAACATTCTTTTCATTAATTGGGTTTCTTCCCTCATTGCATAAGCTAGTTAACCTATGTATCATGTCACTGTCAATCATGACAGACACATCTCCAACCAAAAATATTACTTTGTGAATGCAACTTAGAATGATTCTACTCCATTCATGGTTGACAAAGTCTATATAGAACATATGGTTCACAATGTTTAGTTCCTTGAGGTGTGCAAACTATTGTTTCAATGATAAGTCTCCTTGAAACACTAGGTCTAGGTCCTTATGAATGTCATTGTCTCCAATGCTCTCAAATTTGTAGTGAATGTATGACCTAATATCCTCTATTGGAAGAACATTCTCTGGAACTTGCAAAAATGCTCCTAAGGGATCATCAACTTGAGATATGAATAGGTGCTTCTTGAACACATATCTCAGCCTCTCACTAACATCACTGAGAGTAAGAATCTCCATTTTATCTGATTCAAACACATAAACTTCATAAATACCTAAATTTTGTGAAACTAGGACTTTTTCCACTTCACACAAAGAATGCTTCAAATTTGCTTTTACTTGTTGTCAAATCACTCTAAATTACTCCTTAACTCTTCACACAATTTAATGGTACTCAAAATCTTGTTTACATTCTTTAAATCTTTCAAATTAAACTTCACATTAATTGCACATCTACCAAAATTCATAAAATTGTTACTCTTTTAACCAATAAACTTGTTTTTCTTTGGTCTCCTTCATTTTATTGCCAAATGACTTGCACTCTTAACTTGAGCTTCCTTATGACCTTTACTACCTCGTGCCAACTTCAAAACTCTCAACTCCTCTTCTAACTTCTGTTCCATCTTTCTGATGCTCTATCTTGATAAAATGTGCTTAATTGAAATAAGTTGAATTACACAGTATGGCTGATTTCATTCTTTTTTCAGGTGCATCAAAAAATTATTCTTCTAAAACTGTTTGTGAACTTTTTGGATTGTTTGCTCTCACAAATACTTATTTGAATTCTTCAACATGCTCTTTAAGTGCTTCCCTCTGACTGTTAGTGCTACCATTATCTTTTCTTCTATCATTTTTGTTATTGTTCCTTTTGTAGTTAGGATACCTATTGAAATTTCTTCTATCCATTCTACAAAATCTCATAGTGTGTCCAAAATTATTGCATAATTGACATACAGGTGCATTTCTTCTCTGATTGGTTCCATTTTGATTATTTGGAGCTTTGCAATCCCTTGCAATGTGTCCAAGGTTGTTACACTTGTAACATTCAATCTGATTCCTTAATCTATTATGTTTTTCTCCATCAATGGGTCTGCTTTCTTATCTCCTTCTTTCATTACTTGTAGGGTTAGTATCCTTAAAAATTATACTATTTCCATTATTACTATCAAACTTAGGTTTTTTATAATCTATTTCTTTGTATCTAAAACCATGAAAATTATAACAATATAAATTAGTGATAGGTTTAAAAGACTTACCTATGTAAGCTCTCTTCATATGACCAACTTCATTGCATGCGAAACATCTATCTGTGAATTCATATCTAGCCTCCTTAGGTGGTTCAACTTGCTTTAATTTTTTTTGGTTCATCACATTTATTTGGTTGATTAACTTGCTCAACTTCTTTAGATATATATCTAGATATACTTGATTTAATTATATTCTAATCAATGTAATTAGGCTTAGGGGTTTCAACAACTGGATATGGTTCCTTCCTAACTTTAGCTTTCTTAGTCAATTTCTCTCCAATAAGATATCCAAAACCTATCTTATCATAAGAAGATCTCTAGAAAAATAGTTGTTCATCAATTTTCTCACTACTGGAATAAAGCTTCTCTAATTGCAGCTTAGCTTGATTTAACTCCCTTTTCACAATGGTATTGTACTTTTCTAATTCTGCATGCTTTGATATGATAGAATCTAATTCAGATGTTACTTGGGTTAAATGGGATCTTAGGTCTACATTCTCGGAATTTGGATTTGGTTCAATCTTACTATCATCCTTGTTCAGACTTAACTTAAGTTCAACAATTTTCAACTCATGTTTCTTAAGGTTTAATACTTCATCACTATCATTAGTCTACTTTTTTTATTCCCTTTTAGATTGTAGGCAATCAATCTTATCTATCGGTTTACCAATGTAATATTTTGCATTTTCATACCTATCTTTTAGATTGTCTCTTTCTTCTATAAGAAGATCAATTTTCTCTAGGACTTCTTCTATATTCCTCTTTAACTATTCCATATCCATAGAGATCTTACTCAAGTTGTTAATCCTCTTTTGAGTAACTAGGCTCTGATACCAATTGTTAGAAATAGATAATACTGAGTGGGGGGTGAATCAATATTCTACAAATTTTTTCCCACAAATGAATATTAATTACTTTGCAACATGCATATGAAAGTAAACCAATAATGTTGAACAATAAATAAAACCATACACAAAGAGAACTCATAACACCATATTTTGTTAACTAGGGAAACTCTGGCCAAGGGAAAACCCCGGTGGGGATGATACCCACAAAATGATTATCTAAACAAAAGAATCATGTTAAGGATATTGACCCTATTAGGAGAATATGAATTACATATGCTTGGCCAAACAATGGCATCAGAAACCCAAAGCAATGGACTGCTTAATTCAAGATTGTACACACTAAATGATTCCTAATGCAGTATTTAGTCTCATTTAATTATTGACTAGGGATGTAAACTTGGAATGACATCTGCAAAGTATATGCTTCATCCTCTTCTAATTCTATTTAAGGAATTCAAATGCTTATGCTTCAGGAAACTGAACTAAAATTGGCAAGCAAATGTATTCTAATCAAAGTAGGAAATTACAGTTAGGAACTACTCCAACTGATTGTGTTGCAGGAAGAGGATACTACTTCTAGTATCAGTGGTTATAGGAACAATAGAGTTCTAAAGCATATAAATGAACAGGAAATGAACTCTATTCTAACAAAGTAATTCACTCATCAAGTGGGTCCCCCTTGAAGGAGTGAATGGAAAGTACAATCAAGATAAAATTTGCAAACTTGAACTAAACATTCTATTCATCCATAAAAATGATTACATTCTTTGAAATGATATGCAAGAGTTCTATATTAAAAACTAGTTTGTTCGACTAACTCCAAAAGAGTCACAATAGTCAATTATTTAAAAGGAAACTACTACTAACTCCTAAACCTATGATCACTTCATAATGAGGATTGGTTACAACTCATAAAGTTTCATAACAAAAACATTATTGACCATGAACAATCCAAAAATATAACGCACACTAAATCCATGCATTGCATGCAAAAAGAAGCATTGACTTGCTTTGCGAAGATTCTACAATCATGGTTGGCTTTGATGACTCTCGCACTAGAATGTTGGTCCTTGAATATCCATGCTCAACTCCTACAAGATAATTAATGCACACACATCCAACCATATACATATATATCCACATCATCAATATTAGGAAAAGGTGTTAGTCTTAATTATCACTCTTGCAGTCCTACGACTATAGGAGGTAACTACCTAAAACATAGCTTAGGAGAGAAAACATCCATTAACATGTATAACTATTATATTCACCATTCTTCTCCACAAAATTAAGTAGATATTATGTCTTTAGAGGTATCTACATTCCATCTTATGTTCGCACACATATAATCTTATACATAGAAACCATAAGTTCATATGCTTTAAACCATAAATATATGTCTATGTGCAATCAAATGTCTTAGAAAGAGGATAAAAAGTGGTGAAAAAGATGGCTAATTTAGGAGCCCATCATTCCCCCCAACTAAACTATTGTTGGCCTCCAACAAACATAAAGTTCTGAATCTCGGCACAAACCCTCAAATCACTAGCTATTTTTTTCCCTAGCTCATCATGAATATAATCAAAGTATCCATGAGTCTTTCCCAATGCTGGAATTCATAGGCCATGTCATAATCTACTACACTGTCGTTCATTGCCAGCAATGGCTGAAGGAAGAGTGGAGGCTGAAACCTTAATGGAACCCAATGGTTAAGGAGTGTCCGACCCAACATAATATACCATGGAACTCTCCTTGTGGCAAGGGTTAGATTTGAGGTGAGTGAGGTTCCATTCTCTATAGATCCTATGACATCCTTATCCACCTCTTCCTAGAGGCATTAATTACTGTAGTAACATCCTGAGAGGAATGCTGGTCCTAATCTGCAAAGGCTTTTCCTCTCACTGGATAGATCTTATTGGCTCCACTAGTGTTTGTTGTGACAGAGATCTTGTCAAAATATGTTCTTTTGGAGTGTTGTACCTCAGGCCTCATCATTAAAGGAACTGACATTTATTTCTCCCTATATGGTGTAGTGTGGTGGCCATGACTTATCTCATTCTGCATCCATGACATCACTGCTTTGAGCTATACATCTCCTACATAGAGGAGTGAATTCCACTATGTGTCATCAGGAATTGCCAGGTTATGGAAGTACAATTCACACAAAAAAAAATTCAGAGTCATTGGGACAGAGTAAAAAGGCATAGTAAAATTCATGAGGAGTTGACATGGATGGATTGAGGCCTTCTACAATCCTTGTTAATTTGAAATTAACAAGTTGCTCTTGAAGGTGAGGGTGATCTACATTCCATAAGCTGTGGAATTAACCTAGTAATCTTATCAATTCTTCATTTCAATACCTCAATCTCGTCTGATTTTTAGTCCAATTGAGAATTCTACTCATTAATGACTCATTTCAATTTTTATTTTTCTAAATTCCATTGTGCCTTTTCCCATAACAACTATTCGTACAAACTTATTCCTGCTGCAAGAGGTGTAGAAAAATCTGGTGGGGGTAAAGGTTCTTGATTGAGTATGTCCACCCATCCAGAGGGAAAGTGAGGAATTTTAACTATTTCTCCAGGTGTAGAGGACTTACCCTTCCACACAACAATTTTCCTAATCAAATTGGTTTCACTAACATCAGTTGCCACCTTAGCCAACATTTCTAACTTTTCCTGACTACCTTGCTAGGGTACTTCTTCAATGATTTTAGTCCCAAAGTCAAGCATTTCCTTTGAATTCATACTAACATCTAGATGGGAAAAAATTTCTACATATTCCTTCGTGTCTTGATTACTATCTATCAGTATGTAGTTAACCCCAGGGCTAACCTCTATTTTTGGACTTTGCTCTCTCATTATTGTGTTACTGGTTGCAGGTTGATTATCCAATTCCTTAGAAGAGGAATTGTTGAAAGGTTCATTTTTCTACATATTTAGAAGAATCAATGTTAACAATAGGAATAGATGCTTCAACATCTTTCCCAAAAAGTCTTTTACTTCTCCTCATAGGGGGTGTGGATGAGCTCAAAGGACTCTTTTGTTTCTTTTTCTTCTTAATGACCACCTCCTTTGCCACTGCTTCATGAAGTTTTTAGGATTCTCTTCCCTAGGGTTCTCAAAATTCTCTTTGAGAGGAAATTTAGGATTCTCTTCCCTAGGGAAATGTAGGGTTTCTTCCATATTATAAGCATTGTCACCAACCCGAGGCTCTAATGTTTTTGCTTCTGGTTCTATTATTTTACCCTTACCCCTCCTAGATGCAGACCTTGTCCTTATGGATGGTGAAAATTTCAAAATATTAAGAGCTTCTAGACTTTTCTTTTTCTTCCTCTAAGAAGTAGAGGCTCTAGAATTAAACATTCTTTTCTAGGTGACCTAGAAACGGAAGGTGAGGATTCTCGATCATTCTCAATTATTTGAACAATTTTACAAACCCTAGAAGATGTTTATTTTCTCCTAACAACACCATGACCTCTAGGGCTAGATATTCTAGGTTTAACCTCATTCATCTACAAAAAATTCTTCCCATTTTGTCTTATTCAATTCCTTTCCCACCATTAATTTTATCAAGCAATGGTGTGAAATAGACTGGTTGCTTCCTGACTGAACTAACAAAGGCTTCTTTTTCACAATGTTAAATAAGCTAGGAAGATTTATTAGTTGGTTATCATGGCAAAGATGACTGAGAATTTTGAAGTGCAAAGCATGACTGAATGAACTGCAGGGGCAAAGATAATTGTAAGGTTCCTTGCTTCTTGTCGATATCCAACTAAGGATCACCATGCAAAGTGAACTGTGCTCTTGCTGATCATAGGTTGAAATCTTTCACCCATTGTTCACCTTCCTGAGGCAAACCTATCACCTCAGCAACTACATCTTCTATGAACTCAATTTTCAAACCTTTAACTTTCACAACCCCATCTTTCATGATGGACATAAATTGTAGAGAACTTCCTCATTAAACCCCTTAACGCTTAAACAATAATCTAGCCACCCTCTCCCTCTACACATTTCACAGGTGGATGCATCATTTAACAAAGTTGTGTGGTCCACTGGTTCATGCCTTTGGAGGTCACCTCCCATTGCTTTCTCAAAAAAATTTCCAACTTGTAGAACACAATTCTCACAGAGTTTAGCAATGTCAAGTCATAGACCTCAATGCATTACGAAACAAAATGTTATAGAAGAAAGATGACATACAAACTGCAACTTGATTCATAAAATTAAAGATTTGTTTGCATGAAATCTAATGATATGAGTTTTTCATAACATCTCATAAAAGCTTGTGTGTGCCAAGGTTTCCACCCTGAACACGTCATAACACATCATTAAAAATCAAGATCATCTTTTAATATCTTTAATTCATTTTGATTGTGATGATGCAATCACAAAAGGATAGATGATCACATCATGTCACATATATATTTCAAGACACAAACTTAAATTTTATATGCCAATTTTAAATTTTGAAAATAGAATAGTCCCCCTCCCCCCCCAACTAAGTAATGACATAGGTCCCACCAAGCCGGGTTAAGAAAGAGTGAAAAATTAAAATGACACAAAGTCCTAAAAATTAATGAATAAGAATAATAAATATATGAGTATATGTGGCACTAACCTAGAAGTGCTGCAAGAAGAGTTGTCCAAAAAACTGCACCTACATATGTAAAGTGATGTAATGGGGTGGATGGGTGGAAAAGAAAGAAGGTGAGATGAAAAAAAAAATATTACAGAGAAATTATTCCATGAATTGTGAAATATTTATTATGGCGGTCTTGAATGGAATCAAGAATTAGTAGAATCGTGGGTGGAAGACCTAGATTCTTTGGCTACAAGAACTGTTGCTTCAACTATGCTCTAGAACTGCTGGAGGAATTCATCATGGCTTATAGGTTTGTGGTAAATTTTCAAATGGTGCCCATTGACGAGTAACTCAAATTGAACAAGATCTATTGTTGAAAGTTGTACATCTCCATTGTCAAATACTGATATAATCTCATAAGGCCCAAGCCATCTAGTATGAAATTTCCCTGGTGTATGTTGATATCGTGAATCATATAATAGTGCCCAATCCCTGACAGAAAATTTCTTTTCACGAATGAACTTATCATGCCACATTTTTCATTGCTATTGTATTAACTTAGTATTGTGTAGATCAAACTTCCTATAGTCATATAATCCATTTAATTGCAATAACCAATCTTGTTGTGTGTTGGTGATATCTATATCTAGATCTAAAGCAGTATGAAGTGTTTTATGTTGGAACTCAATTGACATAGAAGAAAATTTTCCATATACTAACTCAAAAGGAGTAAACCCTGTGGTGGTTTTCCATGTGGTATGGTAAGCCCATATGGCTTTAGGAAGGCAAGTAGCCCAATCCTTTTTATGCACAACTACTATTTTAGTGAGAATAGATTCTATCTCCAAGTTTGTGATTTCAACTTGGCCATTGGCCTGAGGGTGATAGGGTGAAGACTTTCCGTGACACACCATGTACTCCTACATCAACTTAGTGA
The DNA here is from genome assembly GCA_028749045.1 of Cupressus sempervirens. Taxonomy (NCBI): domain Eukaryota; kingdom Viridiplantae; phylum Streptophyta; class Pinopsida; order Cupressales; family Cupressaceae; genus Cupressus; species Cupressus sempervirens. Next base: position 1,047,504,954 of record CM053785.1, on the reverse strand, counting down.
TGAAGTTGGATGTGAATTGTGCCCCTTGATCCATGACAATCTCCCTTGGTACTCCAAATTTAGTGAATATGCATTCATAAATAAACTCAACAACTTTGTGATCTCTAGCATGTCTCATAGCTTTGGCTTCAACCCATTTTGTTGTATAATCTATACATACTAAGATGTAAGAATTTCCATGAGAAGAGGGCTCAATAGGTCCAACGAAGTCAATACCCCAATTTTCAAAGGGTGTAACAACTATTTGTGGCTGCACATGCATTTCATTAGTCTTTGATGGACGTCCCATACATTGTCACCTATCATAGTGCTGAGTATGCTTTGTTGCATCCTTATGCACAGTAGGCCAATAGTACCCAGTTGTCAAGATTTTATAGGATGTCCTTTTTGTGGTAAATTTTCCTCCACATGGCTCATCATGGCATGCCCAAAGGATGTCATAAGTTTCATCATCTTGAATACGTCTCCTTGTGACTTGGTCTGGTCCTGTATAAAACATAAAGCCTAAGATCCAAGAGAAGTTAAAAATCTTCTCAACTAATAGATGACACTATTTTGGAGAAAAGTGAGGTAGCATTCTCCCTGTAGCAAGGTAGTTTTCCAAGTCTACATACCATGGGTTAAAAGAATTAATAGAAAATAAGTGCTCATCAGGAAAACTATCATCAATCACTGTAGGATCATCTGGCACGTGCAGTCATGACAAGAAATCGACTACTACGTTAGCCTTTCCTAGTTTATCTATGATCTTTACATCAAACTCCTGCATGAGGAGTAACCAACATGCTAGTCTACCACTAATGGTAGGTTTATTCATTATGTATTTGATAGCTGAATGATCAGTATACAAAAATACTTCATAGCTTGTAATGTAGTGCCTAAATTTTTTTAGTGCATAAACAATTGCTAATAACTCTTTTTCAGTAACAATATAATTCAATTCTGCTACTTGCAAATTTTTACTAATAAAGTAAATTGCATGTTCAATAACATCTTCCTTTTGGCCCAGAACTGCTCCAATAGCATAATCAGATGCACTTGTGTTGATATGGAATGGAAGCTTCCAATTAGGTCCTTTGAGAATAGGTGTTGTTGTTAGAACATCCTTCAACTTCTAGATGGATGCTTCACATTATTCTGTCCATGCAAATTCAACTTTTTTCTTCAACAAATTATATAATGGTGCTACAAGTTGGCTAAAATATTTTATGAACCTTCTATAGTAACCAACATGGCTAAGGAAACTTTTGACATCCTTCTACTTAGCTAGTGTGGGAAGTGTGTTTATAACTACAATTTTTGCAGGATCAACCTAAATTCCAAAAGATGAAAGATTATGGCCTAGGACTACTCCTTCCTCCGTCATCATGCAGCTCTTTTAACTATTTAGAGAGAGATTATAATCTTGGCATCTCTTAAGAACCTTTTCCAAGTTAGCTTGTGTTTCTTCAAATGTTGCTCCATGAGTTGTAAAGTTGTCCATATAGATATCAATAAAATTAGTAGCAATGTCAGAGAAAATACCCAACACTACTCTTTGGAATGTAGCAGGGGCATTACATAATCCAAATGGCAAGAATGAATAAGAAAAGGTTCCCTAAGGATAGGTAAATGTTATTTTTTTCCTGATCTTTTGGTGATATTTGTATTTGATTATACCCATTGAAGCCATCTAGAAATGAGAAGTACTTTTTACCTGCCAAATTATCAAGCACTTGGTCAATGAAAGGCAGTGGAAAGTGATCCTTCTTAGTGGATTTGTTAAGCTCTCTATAGTCAACATAGACTGTCCACTTTCCTTCTTTCTTTGGAACAATAACAAGAGGAGAAACCCATTGACTATCAGAGATAGGATAAATAAAACTTGCACTAAGAAGCTTTTGCAACTCGGTCTTGACTATGTCTCTCAAAGCAGGGTTTATTCTTCTTTGAGCTTGCCTTATATGCTCTATGAGTACAGAGTTTAGGATCTAGATCTATCATGTCAGTGTAATCCCATGCAAAGGCTTGGAGGCTATCTTGTAAAAGCTTGAGAAGACTGGACATCTAAGACTCAGTGAGGTTTTTATTAATACTTAGTTCCTTTCTTGAAGCAATTTCAACTCTCTCAAATTTTTCTAACATCAACACTTCTACTATGGATGGAGACTTTATTTCATGAGGTACCAAAGTGTGAAGGTAAATAGGTGCTATAGGAAACTAAAATGTGGTTTTCTTTGGCAGTATTGTTTGAAGGGAACAATTTGGACCATCACAAGATGACTCCTTAGAACCATACTAGTTGGTAAGGATTACTGCAAGAATGTCGTCTTCTTCTTGGGATACCATGAATGTATTTCTCTCAACGACAATGAGTTTTTTCATAGAGCTTACTTCAAGAGAAGCATCTCCTAAGTCAGGCCAGACAACTTCATCAAGTTCACTTTGGGGTTTTGCTGGAGAATACAAAGTTAACTTCTCGATATTTATTCCATTTGATATGGTCATCTTTCTTGAATGACATGTAATGCAAGCATCAGCTGTGGCTAATCAAGGCCTTCCTAAGATTAATGGGTAACCTCCAAGAGTGGCTTTGGGTGACAAGACTATAAAATCTAAAGGCTACTCTAAAGAATCTAGAGTAACAACAATATCCTCAACCATACCATCAGGCTTGACTGTGGAATTATCAGCTAACTGCAATATTGTCAGTGTGGCCTGTAAACCAATGATACTAAGCTTCATTAAAAATTCTCTAGTCATAACATTAATGATGCTCCCAAGTCAATTAAAACATTTTGAATTTGGGTACCATTAATGAAGATGGTTACAACTAGACTTCTTGTGTCTGAATACTTAGGCATGACAACTTTACTTAGCATGAGATTAGAGAGCTGGTCTAAGACATGGATAATATTAGGGTCTTTCTTTTTCCTTCCAGGTTGTTTGATATAGGCTTCTTTAATTGCTTTGGTATAGACTAGAATTACTTTAAGCATATCTAACAAGGGAATCTGCACTGTCATTTGTTTGAGTTGATCAATCAAATTAGTGGCTACATGATTTTCTTTTGGAGGAACAACCTGAGACAATCTCTATGGATAAGGAGGATTCTTAGGCACTGGTGCAGTTTGAGCAACATGTGGAACATTAATAGGCTGGCTCACGGGTATATCCTCAATATCAACAACTTCGATTATTATTGGCTCTTTGGGTGGAGGAAGTGTAGTTCCTGATCTAAGATGGATGTCATTTATATGCAAGGAATAGGATTGCTACGTATTATTAGGATTTGGAGTTGGCTGAGTCAGAAATTGAGTTGGCTTTTGAGGAGTACCATTTGCTATAGGAGGCAGTGGTGTAATAGCTTGCTGCTAAGGTGGAGGCATCAGTGGTGGTTGTTGATTAGGTTGATTAGGTCCCCACTGAGGTTGTGGTTGCTAGTTACCATGAGGTGGCCAATGATTATTCTGCTGTGGCAACTGATAGGAGTTATATTGCTGTTGGTATGGGTTAAATGGTGGTTGCTATGGATAGGCTTGGTTATACTATGGCTATTGATTGGACCAAGTGTGATTCCAATTTTGACCTTGAGGAGCATAATTTTGGGGGTTTTGGTTTGGCCAATTGTTACTATTCTTATTATAACCACAATTATTTAGTGGGTCTGGAGGCATACCTTATCTGTGAGCCCATGGACACCTTTGAGCAATGTAGAAAACTTCACCATTCCCGTTGTTTATAGCTTTGAGCTTAGTGGGCATTGAGTTAACATCCATAGATGCAACCATCTTACATTTACAATTTCTTTTCCTCTACCTGCAATAAGAATAGAACTCAACAAGCACAACATCTGACTCTTCCTTCTTCCTCCTTGCTTGCATACTATCCACCTGAGTGGTGACATCATTAATGATGTCCTGTATGAAATTAGATAGTAGATTAGACAACTCCATTTTAGATACTCCAAAATCACCATTGGACTTATGTGGTAGGGCTCTAAGTCCCCCACCCTTCTTGAAAGTGGCCCTTGAGTAATTTTCACATATATTCTTTATGTCAACCCAGGCTTTTTGTGTAATATCACCTCTTGCCATTAGGTCTAGAGCCTCAATACTTCCATCATTCACACCTTTTAAGAAAAGGTGCTTCTGAGATGCCTCATTTAGCTGGTGTTGAGTATTATGTTGTATGTTAAACATGAATCTGGATACATAATCCTCCAGTGTTTTGTCCCCCCTCTAAGACATTTTAAAAATGTCACCACCTTTCAAATCTTGACCTCTACAGTACTCTTTGTACTTTGTAAGAAACATTGTATGCATGACATCCCAATCTACTAAAACATTAGCACCCAACCCTATGAACCATCTCAAAGCAACTTCTTTTAGAGTTGATGGGAACAACTTTAGCTTGTTGGCATCAGTGGTATAGTCATAACTCCAACAAAGAATATCAAATTCAAAGAGAAAGGTCTCAAGGTCTTCTGTTAGGAGGCCATAGAATTTGGGAAGTGCAACAGTAGGTATATTTTTTAGATTCTGGTTGCCTTGTTGTTGAGGTATAGGAAAAGGAAAGGGAGCTTAAGCAACCATTCTGGGAGGAGGACCTTATGGTGGTGGCTGATATACAACAAGAGCAACTAGATTATCTTGATATTTAGGTTCAACAAATAGGTTGTTCAAATGTAGTGATTCTTCAAATGATGAATAGGATATGTATTCCCGAGCATCAATAAATGGATTTTCAAGGGGTTCTTCTTCTTCGTTTTCACTTTGTGGTTCTTCAATTTGAGGATTAAATAAATCAAATGGTTCTCCTTGATAGCCACGGGGAATAAATCTTTCAAGGTGATCTCTTCTTCTATGCATAAAAATGCTTACTAAAGTACTAAATTAAAACTAAGACTATAACTACTATGATTAGTTTGAATTAACACCATCCTCGAAAAAAACTCCAAAAATGCTTGGCTAAACAATGGTATCAGAAACCCAAAGCAATGGACTGCTTAATTCAGGATTGGACACCCTAAATGATTCCTAATGCACTATTTAGTCTCATTTAATTATCAACCAGAGACGTAAACTTGGAATGGAATTTACAAAGTATATGCTTCAAACTTCCTCTTTTAAGCATATTTAAGGAATTCAAATGCTTATGCTTTAGGAAAACTAACCTAAAACTGGTAAGCAAATGTATTCTAATCAAAGCAGGAAATTACAGTTAGGAACTACTCCAACTGACTGTGCTACAAGAACAGGTTAATAATTCTAGTAGTAGTGGCTGTAGGAACAACAAAGTTCTAAAACATATAAATGAACAAGAAATGAACTCTATTTGAACAAAGCAATTCACTCTTCAAGTGCCCCCCCCTTAAATGAGTGAATGGAAAGTACAATCAAGATAAAAGTTGCAAACTTGAGCTCAACATTATATTCATCTATAAAAATGATTATATTCTTTGAAACGGTATGCAAGAGTTCTATATTAAAAACCAGATTGTACGACTAACTCCAAAAGAGTCACAACAATCAATTATTTAAAAGGAAACTACTACTAACTCCTAAACCTACGATCACTTCATAATGAGGATCGATTATAACTTATAAAGTTTCATAACATAAACATTATTGACCATGACTAATCCTAGAATATAGCGCACACTAAATCTGTGTATTGCATGCAACATGAAGCATTGACTTTCTTTGCAAAGATTTAGCAATCATGGTTGGCTTTGATGACTCTCACGCTAGTATGTTGGTCCTTGAATATCCACGTTCAACTCCTGCAAGATAACTAATGCAGACACATCCAACCATATACATATATATCCACATCATCAATATTAGGAAAAGATGTTAGTCTTAACTATCACTCTTCCACCCCTATGGCTATAGGAGGTAACTACCCAAAAGATAGCTTAGGAGAGAAAACACCCATTAACATGTATAACTATTATATTCACCATTCTTGTCCACAAAATTAAGTAGATATTATGTCTCCACATTCCATCTTATGTTCACACACATATATAATCATATACATAGAAACCATAAGTTCATATGCTTAAAACCATAAATGTATGTCTATGTGCAATCAAATGTCTTATAAAGAGGATAAAAAGTGGTGAAAAAGATGACTAATTTAGGAGCCCATCAACATATAGTGTCTCGGTCCTTGTTAGAGGACTAGACCCTGTTAAAAGCCTCAACCCTATTAGGAGTTGCTTCAACCCTATTAGGATTTGGTAATATGATTACAATTGTATGCAAGAAGAGCCCAATGCCCTACCATGCAATTATACAATATAGTGCCTTTATACAAAATGAGATAGATAAAAAACATCTTTATTGCTGACTATTGTACTTCGCATAGCTCTGATCTGACATCAAAATTTGTATCATAGATCTTTTATACAAGTTCACATGTCATAAACATAGTTCACGTACTCATAATATACTTCATATTCACATATCATTGCATCTTACATATAGCACATACTTTGCATATGATTCTTTACTTATACTCCTTTCTTTCACAGTCAGCTTGATGCAATCACACGTTATGCTAACTTAGGGTAAACATCTAGGATGTCATCCCTATATCAATATGTAATTATTTCATGATAAAAATAATTCCTTAACACTTTATTCCTTTGATTATATTGTACTATGCTCTATTGTGTATATTGTCTTTACTAGTATTTGACTTGTAACTTTGTCCATATAGTCTGTACAGTCCATACAGATTTGTGCACTAAGGAATTCCATCATGACACTCTATTATACCTACCCTTAGCTTTGCACGTGCTAAATATCTCCATAGTATTCACAATACCAAAACTATCTCTGCACTACTTAGAGAAACTATCTAATAGTTAGATAATTTTTTGTCTCTAACTGTAGAATCTTCAACAATATATTCTGCCATCTCATCCTAAGACAATGTTGCCATAAATAACAACCCTAACTCATCCTACCTAGCCATATTTCCAAGAAGAAGGTCATCAATGTGACTGAGCTACTCTATACAGGTTAAGTCATATAAACCCTTGTTTATAAACATGTATATATCGAGCTCTATAAGAGCTGAGCAAGTCATTGGTCATTGAGTATTTTTAGTATAAGTTGACACTAATGATTTCCAAGAAATTCAAACATATTGATGTTGAGTTACACAAAAGGTGTCGATATAGTAAAGACTGAGTATCAACAATGTGTACACTGAATGCAGAGTATTAGAGATAGTAAGTGTCGAGTAACAGAGAATTGACATTCAAGTCAGGAATGAAACAAAATTTGAGGTCAACCATTTTAGGTTGATAGTGACAAGATAGTTAATACTTGTAGAGGTTTTTATAGAGGTTATTATACATTTTATGATGTGGATTACAAATCCCTATGTGATGTCATGATTAACTAATCAAATGAAGAGGAAAAATAAGAAATCATCTAGAAAACTATTTATGAAATCTTTAAATAGAGCAGATCTAAACCTAGTTTGGTATATATGTGATGAGAAGGAGTGAACAAGATATTCATGCGATCGTAGAGCAGAAGAGTGTGATAGTGCAAACATTGCAGAAGAGGTGAAAGGGTTTTGTTATTGCAGAGGAAGCAAACTTTCCAAGCAGTGAAGGACATTAAAGCTATATCAGATCAGAGATCATATTAGATTGAAGAGAGAAAATCCAAAACTAGCTTATCTGAAACAGATCGAGGATCAGGTATTGAATCAAGTTTAACAGATTGAGTCAGGAATAATATCTTAACATAGTGGTCTTAATAGATCTTTGTAAATCTCTTAACCGAGTCCTTACTTTGTTGTTAGTGTGAAACATTCTTATCGGGTAATACCTAATATTCTAAAGACCTTTATCAAGGCAGACCCGTCACATGGTAGATCATCATATATGATCAAACATTGTAACCCTAACAGGTTAACTTTATTACTACAGTAATGAAGATTTGTGGGTGTCATCCCCACCCTTGTTTTACCATCACCTTTGAGGGTTTCCAGGTAACCAAATCTGTGTTATGTGCTTACATTTTATGCATGTGATTGATAGATTAGATCTACATATTACTACAGTTTAAATTTATAAGTTATGTTGTGCATGCATAAGACATGAGATGGTAGATATGATGAATGCACTAAAGTTGTGTTAGAAGTAGAAAAAAAGGCTTAAGTGTTACAAAACCTGATTCACCCCCCCCTAAGTATCTTAGTTTCCCAATTAAGACTTCCAACACATCTATCAAATTATACTTGTTAAGGTGCTAAATGACAAACCTCCTCTAAAACCAAGATAAAGATTAGGATCAATTTGCATGAGTGCCTCCAACAACACTACTCAAACAATGAATAGATGGAAAATAAAGGAAAAATATCTTACAATCAAATCGAAGATACAATAGACAATAATCTACATACCTCCCTCAAACAAAGTATAGATGAGAAACATAGGCAAAATATCTATCATTCAAGGACGTAGATGACACATGATTCTGCACGAGTGACCTTAATGACACTACTCAACCATGCAAAAATAAATTATTGATTGAAAATATAGGCATCAATCATCTATAAATTTGATCAACTATGCAAATAAAGGAAGCATTCGCACCAAGATGCATGACAAATCCACAAAAGTAGAGTGTCACTAGAGAGAAAAGAAAGACAAGATCCATGTGAAAATAGTATGATCTTGACGTATCTCTGATGTAGAATTGGGTCCAACCTCTAATGTCATGACATTTTGATGCAAGACTTTGCTTGTAGGCCTAAGCAAAATTGGGGGCTTCAGTTCAAAATAATTGAATGACATGAAAAATATAAATGTTGAAAAATTCCTTCCTAAAAAACCTTGATCTTCAATACCTACCAAAAAAATGCTCTTTTTCGTAGCAACTAGGCTATGATACCATGTAAAATTTTGCAGCATAGACTGCATAGATCTAGCTAGAAAAATAATGCACGTAGAAATAAAATAGAGAAAATAGAGCTACTCACAATAAAATTCTATTGATTACATTGTGCTCTCTCTAGTTGATTACTATTACAATATTGCATGATTTGTATAACAAATCGATGCATGAACATATAAAGATGAAATCACTATTAAAATACTTAATTACAGTGAAAAATACAATTAAACTAAAGCATGAAATGCAATCAACATTGACCTCTACATTAATTGAGTAAGTCACCATAAATGAAGAGCCATTTATAGAAGGTGATCGATTAGTTTGAATTAACTTAACACTAACACCACCCCTTAATTCTAACTGAGGAGAATATAAAACTAATGAAATAATGTCTATATGGTAAATGATCCTTCTCACCAAAATGCATAGGTATCCAACCATTGCAATCATCTAGCACATAGGATAAAATATTGAATATGTAGCTCACTCCATCAAACCAGAAAGCAATAGAACCAACATAACCCCAATAATGCTAAGAGGTAAGACATGAACACTGAAACTAAATACAATATCTCATGTAAAAAGAAGAACTAGGAACATCGAGAGTGCAAAAGAAGTAAAAAGAACCTTTAATGACACGTGTCATCGGTACATCATGAGGCTAATTTCATGGAAGGAACACTCACTTGACAAAGGAAGATGATGAATATGGCCAACATGAAACCCCTCAAGGATCTTTATAATGTAGTGTGAGTACAAAAAAACACAAAGATGTGCAAGATCTCGAAATGCAATAGATTGACACTTTATCTTAGTGCATTTGCAAAAATACTGCAAAAGGATGTCAACAAAGATCAAAAGAGACATAAGGCTTGTATTGTCTTAAAATGGAATCACTTCCATGTTAAGAGCATTTAGCCCTCTGAGTAAGTGGCCTGGGGCACTATGGTTGGTTCCCTCTGTTATCCTTTTGTTTCCCCGTTTCTAGCCTCTTTCTGACAATTTTCTCTATGAAATTGAGGACTTTGACTTTTTGGGTCAAGGATGACCTAAAGGGTCAATGTCAACCTCAACCTTGACCTAGGTCAAGTACAATCTCAACCCTGACCTAGGATAGGGTCAACCTCGTCCCTGACCCCAAGTCCAATTTTCAATTTTCAGAGGTTTTGGGATATTGGGCTTGATAAAGTTTCATTTTCCCGCTTCCGGATCGGCTGTTTCAGGTTTCAGAATGGTACACTCTTAAATTGCATTTAATCTAGGTCCATTTTTAGGGGTTAAGGTTAAATGGGATTTAATTCTCTAATGTTGGCCTTCTCTAGAAGTTTGTGCCCCAGATCTCTATATAAGGAAGCTTTCTTCTCTCATTTTGACATCTATCTATTATCTACTTTTCATGAGAAGACATTATGTCGGACGATCCATTATTTCAATCAAGATTAAGAAAGCATTTCCATCAAGTGTTTTCAAAGAAGCATTCAAGTTGTTGTCTCCATTCAAGTTTTCTATTGAAGATCAAGGATTCAAGCATTCAAGCCTTTGAAGGGATTTGGTTCAAGCATTCAAGATTCATCATTCAAAACCCTAGGTCTAACCATCATGGTGACATGATCTTCCTTCAAGGTCCTTTTTTCATCTTCTAGATCTATTCATTCTTCTCTCAAGGTGGATTCCAAGCATATAATCAAGGAGGTTTTGATTTACATTCGTAAATGTTATGTTCAAGCTTTCATATCAATATACTTTTTTACATTTCAAATACAATTGCATGTCTATTGAATTTCATAACTTCATTGTTAGATTTACTTCTAGTACTTTCTAGCATTCTTTATTTTAATTCTATTATTAAGGTTGATTCCAAACCGAGGTTTGACCAAGGCAAACCCCTCATCCAAACAACAAAACCATTTTTCTTGCAAGTACAAGTACAAGACATCAAATTAAAGTACATATTTGAATACCCTTTTTGTCGAACTTGTGGGATCCATGAACATAATTTTGTTGGAGATATGTAGGTCAAGGTTGAATTTTTGGGGTACATTTGTGCCTCGAAGTAAGATTGTACCCCGCTATCTGGGTCATGGTCAACCTACCTTCAAAAGGAAAAAAGTTTTCTGGATTTTCTCTATCTCAACATTTCCAATCTAGAATAGGTTGCAAAATTCTCCAAAACTGTACATAGACATCAAAAATCATCATTTTTTAGATTTACCTTACTTTGAGGTTAGCATTTGTCTTTCAAGATTTCAAGTACTTATTTTCTATAGTAGATTATAGGATTTCCTCCTTTCTTCATATTCTCCATCGTTTGATTCATTTGTGCATTGATCACTTCTTTGTGATTGATCAATTTGGATCATTCCTTTTGGAAATTTGGGTTAAGAATAGATCCTATATTCCCCTCACATCACATTTCTTTCTATCATCCATATTTTCCTCTATTCATTTAGGTGAACACATTTTCACCTTATTCAAGGATGATACAAGAGATAGTACAACTCATGACAAATCATTTGAAGCAATGAAATCAATCCTCGAACCTAAAGAAACCAAGATATCTACTAGAGAGAGAAAAAAAAAATTCAATAGAATCTGCTTGGAGTAGAATCTAGAAAACAACCTGTTAGGATTAAACCACATACAAAATAACAATTACATGCAAACATAACCAATATCAGAAAATAATAGATCACACATAAAAGAACACAAGACACCAAGATTTAACGTGGTTAACCCTATCCCTAGGCTATGTCCACCAAACAACAAGTCCGATATTATTATGATACAGTAATCAAAACTTGATTACAATCTGTAATCTCTTACAGCTCAATACTGCCACAAGAACCGATTTTCACATCACCACTATTAAACAATCCCTAACCCTAATCCCTTTTATACAAGTATTTTTATGCCACTTTAGGGTTACAACATGTCAGCCATATGTCGGCCATAAGTCAGCCACAACATTGGCCACAACCCATTTTAAAAAAATTTATGGAGTATGTATAATACTTCCCTAATTAGTCACCACTAACACAACCAGCATCACTAGAAAGATATCTAAAACACCTTTCCAATGATATAAAAAATTCCCAAATTGGAGATCGAGTGCTCATGATGTCTCTTGGAGTGCAAAATAGAACCCCTGGCTTTAGCTACATAAACATGAAACCAAATAGCATCAAAAGTCTAAATAACTTGCACCATCACAATGGGCTTAGAAAGATCTTTCTCATGATATAAGGTTTGTCAAAAAATACCTCCGCATGACAAAGATATGGCTAAAAAACCATCAATAAGTCTCTATGACAAAACAAATAAAAGAAATGATGGTTTGAAGGCCATCAAATTTTGGCTAAAAAATGTTGATTTTAGTACCTACACCCACATATTGATGATGTCAGAAAATTTGTAGGTCATTTGTTGTTGCTGATGTCAGTATACTTTGATGATGTAGCATCACATGATATATATATTTTTTCAAAGAAAGCACTTTTTTTCAAAAAAATTAAAGCAACTCCCCTTTCATTTTAAAAAAGTTTTAAAAGCATCACCTCGAGAAGCATGTTTAGATTTGGGGGCAATTTGTTTGCCTTACTAGTCAAATGTGTCCAAATTAGACAAATTTTATATAGAAATAAGGGTTTTTGGGCACTACGAATCCAATGGTGAGGTCTATTTGGGCTTAAAGAGCACCAAAAAAAGTGACCCCATATCCAATACAAAAAACCTCTAAAAATTAATAGATCTAAAAACTAAAGCCAAACCTCTCATGAAGAGAATAGGGGCATGGAAGTTTGATGCTTTGATATCATGTTGAAGTTGATGAAATTTTAACCTTACAACCCCCACTAATAAGTGCATGCAAACACCTGCTACAAAAAAAGAGGACTAAAAAGCCATGAAGGCTCAAATTCAGAGATCCACAGAAGATGAGACATTCTTGATGTGCAAAAAAGATTTGAAAATTGTATTGAATGAATTTGGTTATTACAAAGAGATCAATCCTTATAAAGGAGATCAAAACCCTAAAAGGTAAAACATAGGTTGCATGATAATAATTAATAAAAGAATTAATAATTATATGTCCAGAGTTTAGCTTAAGTAAACTAGATATAAAAAGCGACTTAATAATTAAATCAATATGATCCAATTAATAAGAAAATACTTTATTACTCTTACAATTCTCAATTGATGTAGTGAATCCATTTATCGAAGTCTTTCCTCAAGTCTTTTTTGTTTTTTTCATTTTATTAGCCTATACTTGATTTTTGAAGCCTTCAAAGTCCTTATTTGGGTTTTTGAGTATTTGTTTAGTTTGCTTAAATTTTCTTGTTATGTTGAGTCTCTTGCTTTCATTTTTCCCTTCGATTCAATATATCTTAGGGCTCAATCAAACTTATTAATCAAAATATACGATCTTATAAGTACCCAAAGAGCGAACTCTCCAAGCTCAATTACATATCATTTAAAAAAAAAATATTTTAATATTGAGTTACTCTTTTTTTGAAAAATTTAACTTAAAATGACTTTTTTTTAAATGTTTCTTAAGCTACTTTATCGCTTTTGATTTATTAGTTAAGTGATTTAAGTGACTATAGTGCACTTTATATTATTTTTTCATTTTGACTTTCTTTTTAATATTTCACTTAAGTGACTATAGTGTACTATATAGTCGAATTTATCATTGAGATTTACTTTAATATCTTATTAAAAAAATCTAAGTAAAATGTTGCTTTTAAATAACTATTTACACAATATGTAAACTATATGGTGTAAATATTCTATTTGACCCATTTAAAGTGATATTTACTCAATAATAAATTAGACATGTGCTAAATAGAAAGTTTAAATTATAGAACTCAATAACATATCTTTTTTCAAACATGTTATATGCAATTGCATCTAGAGAATGCAATTTTGCTCTTGCATGCAAATGCAACCAACCAAAATATGCAAATGCATCTCTATAGTGTGATTTTGACTTGTCCAACCCAAATGCATGTAAAGTCAAAACATGGTTTCAACACATGCAAATACACTTCGAGAGTGTCATTTGCACTCGAGGTGAAAAATCAAACATGCAAATACACTTGGAGAGTGTGATTTGCACTCAAGGGAGAAAATTTTACTTAGATAAACAAAAAATCCCAAAAATAAAAACAAGTATTTGCATCCTAAGAGTCCGATCTGCATGAGGAAATGCATTTCCAATCAAGGCGTCACATGCAGATGCCCTTCTAGTTGAGTGTGATTCGCATTACAAACCCATTTTGCATTTATTTATTTCATGTGTTTGTCCTCCAAGGGTGCAATTTACACAAAAACATGTTATTTCCATACCATTTTAAGTATGCATTGAGGTCTCAAGGGTGTGATTTACATGTTATATGCTAAAACATCCCATGAATTTCCATCTCAAATGCATAGATGTTTAAATACATGGCATGTGTTACATGTAATGGCTCCTCAAGAGTTCATTTTTTATAAAAATGTCCAAAAAAATTCATTTCCAGCTCATGCGTTTGCATCTTGAGGGCACCATTTGGCATTTGAATGCATGCAAATGCATTGAGAGACCACATTTTACACCATTTCTTGCAAAAACACCTCATGTATTTGCATTTGTAGAGCACATTTTAATTTAAAAGAATGCCAAAGAACATGCATTTTCCAAAAAACATTTTGCATGTAAAAGAGTTTTGGAGATCACATTTTGGCATCCACAAGTAAAAAAACCCATGCATTCGACCCTTGAATTCATGTTTTGCATATATATATATATATATAAGGGCGGGGGGGGGGGGGGGGTGGTCTTTGTGGTCCTTTTGTATATATATATGTGTGTGTGTGTGTGTGTGTGTGTGTGTGTGTACATATATGTGTGTGTATATACACACACATATATGTACATACATATGTGTATATATATATGTGTGTGTATATACACACACATATATGTACACACACACACACACACACACACACACACACACACACACACATAGTTTTTGGGGCATGTTTTACTAATTTTTGTTTTGACTCCTCTTTTTAGGGGGGGTCTTTGTGGTCTTTTTGTTTTTATTTATTTCCCTCTTATTGCTTTGGTGAGCTCTTAATTCAATCTCTAATTTCCTTCTTAATGTCTTTTATTTATTTTATTATTATTAATACAATTTATTTTATTATTTTTATTCTATTTGCTTTTATTTTGATTTAATTTGAACCTATTTTATTTTTCATTTAGTTGTTTAGTGCTTTTTATTTGTTTATTTATTTTCTTCTCATTCGCTTTCCTTTCCTTTGTACTTTTCTCCTTCTTTTGGTTTGATCCTCTCTCTTCTATTTACTAGCAATTGCACATTAAAACGGGTGTGATGAAGAGATATAAGATCAATTAGGATAAAAATTGAATGTATTTTGCATATATTTATAGAGTTAATAAGGTGACTAGGCTAACTATTTCATCAATGATGTTTGTGCAAAATATGTTGAATAGAAAATGATAGCTACAAAAATAACTATGCATCTTAACCTAAACTTAAAAAATAACTTTATAATCTATATAATTTACTTTAAATTATAAGAATACAAATAATGAAGAACATATGTTAGATAAGTCGATAAAAGAAAGTCTCTATGAATTTTTCTTTTTTAAAATTAAAATTTATAAATATCAAAGACAAGATTATGCTAGTAAAAGTATACATCAAAATTTAAAAGTTTTTTGCATTTTTCGATGTATATCATAAAACCAATTTTCATTGTGATCATAGCTAATATAATAACTTTGATATAGTTTATTTTTTAAAATTATTTTAAAAATATATATATATTGGGTGCGTGGTTATTCCTAAACTTTAGGTTTCAATCTAATTAGCATTATAGGTTAAAATTATAAATATCCATAAGATTAAATAAACAAATTATTTTCAAATATTTATATTATAAATATAATATAATTCAAAATAACATTATAATATAATTATGCATCAATGTAAAATGAGAGCTACAACACAATTATAAATTGTGAGTTCAGCATTGAGGCTACTTGAACTTAACTAATATAGTAATAATAATAATTACGAATGACTTCGACCTATTACCTATTGTCAAAGGGTTACAAACCATCGATCTGACGGAAAAGTGCTTCATTACAAGTCATTCATTCATTCCGTTCAAGGCAATCTGGATGCTTTTAAGAGGTTCACAACATAAACAACAACAATACCAATTTATTCCAGGGATGCGAAACCCCTCGCACAGCTTTTTGCAAGGAACCCAAACAATGAAACCTAGCAAAAGTCCCCAACTTGCAAAGGCCTTGAAATCTCCAATCCCACAAACCCCACCCATAGAAAAACACACATCAACAACACAAACACAATTTCCCGGCCTTCAGGGGGAAAAACTGATATCATAAACTTTCTGACCAGAGGGATAAAAGAGCCCAAAATCCCTCTCAAAAGCCTGCCCAGGTTTCTGGTCCTCGTTGAAAAGATCAAACAAGTAAGTCTCAACTCCCACACCAGGCCGCTTGGGCGTGCCCACGTTAGACAGCACATGTTTAACCAGATTCCCATTATACGCCCTAGCGTTGCCCACATTCTCAACCGCGGCATCACCGCCAGCCCAGGGCCAACCGGTCTCGGTAACCGTGACGGTTATGTCGGGATAGCCGAGCTTTTCCATGGCGGAGATAAAAGAATCGACGGTAGCGTCGAAGAGGTTGGAGTAGGGCAAGGCGCCGTCGAGGAACAAAACCGGCGACGCGAAAACGGCGTAGGGCAACGGAATGGTGGCCGGATTGCTGAGGTAGCTGAAAAAGGGGTAAATGTTGGCCATGAAGGGGGCGCCGGTTTTGGACAAGAAGTCGAGAAAAGGCTTTAGGGTTTCCAGAAGGGCGGGATCGAAGGCGGCTTGTGAGGGAGGAAAAGAGTTGGCCAGAATGTTGGCGGCGTGTGGGGATGATATTTTGATGGCGTCGCTGAGTTGGAGGACGACTAGTGCGGTGTGGAGGTTTTGCATGGCGGGCACCAGAAAGGCGGCGGAGCCCGGGCTGCCCAGAAGAATCTCGTTGCCCACCGCGATGTATTTGACGCGGGTGGCGGGATAGAAAGGGACCACGTTTCTCATCAGCCAGTCCAGGGCGGCGGCGGGGCCGGCGGCGAGTGCGGGCAGCCCCTCGTTCGGGACGGCCGCGACGATGTCGACGGGCGTGTTGGCGAATGCGGCTAGAACGGCGCCGTCGGAGTCGAACATGCGGACTTTGTGGATGTTGTTGGCGGTTACCAGCGCCGCCACTGATTGCGGCGGCGGTAAGTTGTCCGCCACGCGGCCGTAGCATATGCCTATCGACTCTGCGCTTGCAAAGCCCACGAGAAGCGTTATCCACGCGAGGATTCGTAATTTCTGCGCCGCCATTTGCATGTTCTGTGTTAGTGAGACGTTGAGGGAGGCGGTTTTAAAGGCGGCTGTGTTTTGGAGGCACGTCGGGAATATTCCTTTCTTGGGGGGGTTTTAATTTTAAAGTGAGAGAGAAAGATGGTGGGGGGGTGTTGCAGTGAGAAATTTGTGTTTTGGTTACGTTTGGATGTTCTGATCCAACGGCTGAGAAATAATTTGGGGGTTTCGTGCGGGTTTTGGTATTGGGAAAGGAGGATGTTTAGCATACTTTATTTGAGGAAAGAGATTAAATGGAGGACATAATCTTTTCGCCGAGTGGTGTGAGAATAAAATAAAATGGTCGATTGGAGAAGATCTTTTGAACGTGCAGGTACGGTACTACGGAGTAAAGGTGAATTATATTCGTGCTTAGATGGTTCTCTAATATGGACCGTTGATATCTGGAATTGGATGGTCACCCTTGCTTGTCATATAGTTTCTCATTTTAAATTTAAATATTTTATTATTCGTGCTTGATGGTTATGTCTATAATATAGAATATAGAATGTAAGGGTGGATCCTTGTTAGGCCTGAAATTTGACAGTCACCCTTATTTATTTGTGATATTTATGACAAACAATATTTTTAAAATACATTATATACTTGTTTTACCAATTTAAAATATTAATATGTAAAATATAAACTTAGAACAATTTTTTGTTTTTGTTTTGCGCCTGGTAAACTTTTTAACGTGACCGGTAGCGCTGGCGCGACACGCCCACCGGTACCACCAACGCTTTGACCTGGAGCTATGAACCAGTGAGGCCACAAACGGGGGACCTCATCCCCATGAGATTTGAACCTGGATGGCAAGGATAATAACGCAACAACTTAACCATCACAACATGCCACTATTGGCACAAAGGGTTTGTGGTAAACCTAGTGTGACTCGAACTGGAGTTGATGCGTAGCACCGGGATCATTAGCCTAACACTACGCCTCATGACTCGCCTTCACACCAACTCGGCTACTCACTCACCCTTAAAAGGGTTTGTGGTAAACCTAGTGTGACTCAAACTGGAGTTGATGCGTAGCACCGGGATCATTAGCCTAACACTACGCCTCACGACTTGCCTTCACACCAACTCGGCTACTCACTCACCCTTAACAGGGTTTGTGGTAAACCTAGTGTGACTCGAACCGGAGTTGATGCATAGCACCGGGATCATTAGCCTAACACTACGCCTCACGACTCGCCTTCACACCAACTCGGCTACTCACTCACCCTTAAAAAAAGGGTTTGTGGTAAACCTAGTGTGACTCGAACCGGAGTTGATGCGTAGCACCGGGATCATTAGCCTAACACTACGCCTCACGACTCGCCTTCACACCAACTCGGCTACTCAAATTTAATTATTATAGAATTTTATGTTATTTTATAAAGCATATAAATTTGGAAATTGATTTTGTAAATATTACTAATTTATATTATTAAATATTAAAATATAAAAGAATACTAAATTATTAGAGAGAAAAAATGACAATCAATATTCGTTGTAAAAGGTAAAATGAAAGGCATTAACATGACTAGACCCTTTTAAAAAATACACATGACAGGCAAGGGTAATTTGAGGGCAGGAATGTGAGCCTAGATAATCAAGTCCAAAATTTGAGAGCACTTGCTAATCTCTAGACAAAAAGACAAAAAAAGAAATTCTTTTTCAGATTCTTGTAATACTGTTTTTTAAATGAAGGATACATTATTTTATTTTAAAATAATTTAAAGATCATTTTAAATTTAAATATTTTTCAAAATAATAAAAAATAAATATTAATTAGTAATATATACAAAAGTCTTTATGAATATAAAATAAAAATAATATAAAATTATATATATATATAATCACATTTATATATGTTATTAAATAAAATACTAAGTTTTTTTATAACAAATATTAAGAGAATTTTTTTAAAGAGTGTGGTTGATATTAAAGGTAGTGGAAGATATTATTATTAGACTTTTGAAATATGTTTATTATGAGATTTTATTTATTTGTATTTTTATAGTTAAAGAGAAAGTTTTTAGTTAGAAGAATTACTTATTTTTATTAGTACATAGTGTATGATTATTAGGTTATTTATGTATATAGAATGGTTAAAAGATGATAAATGTAATGTTAAATTCACAATTTTAGATCTATCAATTCTCTTACTTAAATGATTAAGTCGAGAGACTTTCTATAACAATCTTCAGTGTAAACATTTTTCATTTTGAAAAAAAATTGACGTTCATTTATATGTCAAAAAAACAAAATAGAAATAAACTAAATATAATTATAATTAAAATCGTGAAAATTACAGAGAGCAAATGGAAGTAAAAATGAGGCAAATCAAGAGTCTCAAATCATTTCCTCATACTTCTTAGACTCACATAAATATGCGATGAGCAAATAGACACTTTGAGAAGGATATCTCTTGGCTTATTTTATATATATCAATTTTCTCAATTAAATGATAGCTATAAACTCTTAAATTGTGTACAAAGAAAACAAAAAAAATATCAAAATTAGATGTACTATTTAGAAGCTTAGAATATATGAAATTAATTATAATGAATATTAGTACCTTTCTACTATAATTTAAAGGAATGATTTGTTATTAGAAGTGCTAAAAAAATTGACAAAAAAAGTAGAAAACTATATATATATATATATATATATATATATATATATGTATATGTACACTATATATATATATATATATATATATATATATGTATGTATGTATGTATGTATGTACACACACACACACACACACTCACACACTCACATATATATGTATATGTATGTACGTACACACACACACACACACACACACTCACACTCACATATATATGTATATGTATGTACACACACACACACACACACACACACACACACACACACACACACATCACAATGGGGGTAATAATTTAATAAGTTTGAGTCTCTTTGGGTGTAGCTAGTGTTATAGTCAATTTTATGATTTTTAAAAAATTTAAAAAAAAAAATTTTATTGCAAAGATGAGGAGTTTAGGGGTACACTTCCTACACTTTTGTATAAGAGGAAGTGTGTACAAATAAATTAAATCTTTATTAATGTTGATACACATTCTACAATGGGAGAATGAGTGAAGTGGGATGGTGTGAGCGTGTTAATGTGAACTTTTATTCTTCTAGGTTAAATTTGACAACCATCTACATGTTAAAAGTTTAAATCTTATTATAAATAGAATACAATTTTAAAAATAATTTAATAAATATGACATAAAATATTTGTTTAAATTATAATATTTGGAGATATAAATCATTCATTTTTTTAGAAATAAAAATAAAATATTAAGTTAGTAAAAAATTAAATAGATGGAGATAAAGGAAATATAAATAACTTTAGATGTAGTGAATTAAATTATAATTATTTTGTATAGATATCTATTGACATTTTTGTAGATAGATTTATTTAAGATATCTATACTAGTAGGTAATCTTATCATTTTACTTTGGTATATTTTTTTTTCATGTTTTAATAATCAATAAAGTGGGAGAAAATGGAAGAGTAAAAAATGCACAACTTACACTTTTAAGATCCTTCTCTTCTCACTACTTTTGTGGGTGTCCAAAGTTATCCTATTATATGATTTGAATGACTTAACGCTACTAATATATAAAATTTTAGCAACAAAATTAACATAGATACTTTAAATAACCATATACATTATCAATATACATGGAAAAATCCTAGCTCTTATCCAAGGTAACTCACACATCCATTGCATTGCATTCCCTCGCCACTACAAATTTTAAACTCTTAATCTACCAATGTCATTATAATTGTGTCATTTTCATTTGTGTTTGTTGTTTACATTCACTTTCAATTTTATCAAAATTGTTAGATTGGTCAACAAGTATTGGTCAAAAATATCTTAAAGATTTCATATTGTACATAATCAAAACTTATTTTAGTATACAAAAAATATTATTAAAGACTTATTAAGAAATTCATTCAAACTTTACAAAATATATATGTAATTGTATTGCAATCAAATGTAATTGTCATAAATAAGTAATTTGAAAGATTACTAATTAGATTGTACAATTGTAGAACAACTTTTTATTACTTTTAATTTGTATTCTTTAAAATTATTTCAATAAATTATACATGATCTTATTTTAAATCTACATAAAATATAACAATTTATCAAAAAAAACATATAAAAAAATGCAAATTAATCTCACAGTTCATAGGATACAATGATATCTATTAATCTGTCTTAGATCTAGCATTAAATTTTAACCATTATATGTCACAGTCAAAATTATTATAATTGTTTGATTTTATCTATGTTCCTCTTTCATCTCTTTAATCTAAAATAATTTAATTATCACTACTTTATTACTTTTTAATCCTTTATGAAATTGCTAAAGTAACGAAGAAGGTGACCGCTTTATAGGTGAGCCAGAAATATATTTGCAGTTGATTCCTTTATTTCAAGGTGTTTTGTTTCCTTATTCGTGACTTAAAAAGAGGAAGATTGCTTCAAATATTCTACAGCACTTACTTGCCGAGACACCCACAAATAATGTGCTGTGCATCGCCTTTATTCTCAATGTCTATTGGTGTACATAAACAAGGATGATCTTTTAGTGTCCTACCTAAGCATATATGCGTCATGCCCATCGCCATCTACAATTCAAAAAGGTTCGAGGTGACTATTGTCTCGTTGGACTTTGTCATAAATGAAAGTACTTTAGAGAGGTAACTACTTCTAAAGATAAATTATAAAGAGTTTGGACAACAACTTAACCATCACAACATACCACTATTGGCTTATTGAAAGATTGATTTCATTTGACAATTTTTTTTTTAATAATATATAAACAAAGATTGGTATGCACCTATAAAATCAATTATGTGAATTGTAAATATAATCATTTTGTCAATTTTTTAAAATTCTAATAATTTTGTTCATCTTGATTTTTGAACTCACATTGTACTTTTTAGTTTGGAATACAATAATGTATATAGTCTAAACATGTGAACATAGGAGCTTATTGAGAGCTTAAAGGCTACATGCACACCAATCTAATGAGAGTGATCATAACACTGAGTTATTGGCACGAATGCCAATATTATCAATATGAAGGTTCAAACCTAGAACCATAACAAACCAACAAGGTTGTAATGCACATGACCATAATGGTGGTCCGATGAGGCTTAACCTTAGCAACTACAACAATATAAGGATTTAATCATCACACTATGCCATGAACAACTTGACAATTTTACTTTTTATTCAATAATAATAATATTCAAGTTTAATTTATTCTTTATGATATTGTTATTTTTTACGTTTTTTCAAAACTAAGTACATTATTAGTCTTTGGATGTGAAGCGGCCACCAAGACTTAAACCCCTATTGGACCACTATGCTTGCAAGCATTGTGCCTTCAATGGTTGTTGAGCTCACATTCTTGAACAAGTGGAGTGTGGGTATGAGGTCCCGGATTCGTGGCCTCACTAGTTCACAATTTTGGGTCAAAATCATTTCACTTTTAAATAAAATAAGTATGTTAATAACATCTAGAATTTTAGACAAGAGCCTAACTACAACGGTAAATTGCGAGCCTCTCATTTGAGAGGTCTTGGGCTAGATTCTACTCAAGTTTAACACATAACAAATTGTTATTAACTTTAAATAATAATAATAAAATAATAGAGACAAGATCCTATAACACAATCCTCCCTCTTATCTTTAAAGTCTTGAGTTTGAATCTACTCAAATGTAACACATAGTAATAATTAGCCATCACAAAAATGTATGAAATATTATGCATTTCAAATTTGAATCAAAAAATAATATAAACTATACTTAATATAAAAATAATATAGATTATACTCAATAAAAATATATTTTTAAAATTACCTAAATTTTTTTTTTTTAATTTTATAAATACACTATAGTAAAAGTAATTTTGATAATTTTATAAAATGGCAATTCTCTCAAAAAAAGCAGAAAATGTGAGAAAGACAGAAAAAAAATTTAAATTGAGAAATCTTAAATTCCCATATACACAGCAAAGGAAAATTTCCCTAACAAGTCATGCTTGAACAGGAAGATTACTCTGTTATTCTGGAAGTCTAATAGCAGCTCATGAGCGGTGCCTTCCCTTTTACTAACCAGTAAAAGATTCAACATTTTAACTTTCCTACAGGAAGAAAGCAAGGAAAAATCTACAGTGGCTAGGAAAGATAGTTTCAGATCCTTTGTCAAGCTTCATGAAGCTAGGGACAGGGAAAATCACAAAGCACAAGAAAAGAAGATTGATGATCTTATTAACTTAGATGAAACTGGAAAGGGATGACAACACGTGGTTAAAAGAAGAACCAAAAGAGCGAAAATTCCTCAAGCACATTTTGATTCAAAATCATTGAATGGGAATAGAAAGGAATTGTGATTCAAGCGACAAAAGATTTTTTTCAATAAAATAAAGTATGCAGGAAAACCTATCACTCCTTATGTTCCAATCTTATCCAAACCCATGAAAGAAGGGAATAACAACATAATTTGTGTTAATAAGCCTCAGCCAAAAAAAATGTGCCTACAACCAATTGTATTCCTATAGCCCCCAAGATATCTAGCATATCTTATGGATTAAATCTGATTAAAGAATCTAGCAATCTTAATACCCTTGTCAGATGCCCTAAAGCCTATATCCCACCTCATAGAAAATCTGATGGACATAGGGTAAATCACATTTACTCAAACATACTTCATAGTTATCCAAAAGTGAAAACCCTAAGTACTAATCAGAATTTCCATAAAGATATCCAAATAATAAGTGACAAATATAGTGAGGATAGATGACATGAATGTTTAGAATTTGGAGTATACACATTCTAGAGTGCCCCAAGAGAATTAATCCCAAAATTGGTAAGAAGCTTAAAAAAGATTTGCAGGGATCATGTAAGTATCAATGCATATTCCAAGTGTTTGCTATATTTACATTGTTTAAATAAAGAAATTAGGAATGAACCAGTTTCTATTTTGTATTTTATATATAAGGGAAATTCATTAAAATTGATAACATGGGAACCAAATTTCAATGAACATAATCTAGGAAAGTATCACGCTCCAACTTGGTTTGAATGTAAAAGCTTTCTTCTAGAATTAAATCATATTCAAATCCTCAATAAAATAGGTAAAAACTTAGGTAACATCCTAGGCATTGAATCCGATTTCAACATATCCATCAATATTAAGTTTTTTATGGATACATAGTTAGGGAAGAAGGAACTTAATACCAAGAAGATTATTATGAATAGATATTTATGAACTAACCTTCACAAGACTTGAAGGAGAAATCAAAGGCATCATTAGATCAAATCTCAGTTGTGATACTAATCAGATTAATAAAATCATGAACCTTTAAGAGACCCTTAGGATTATCAATACATGGAGGAAAAGATTAGAATATGAAAAAAGAAAAAGAAATAGAAAAGGATGGACATATTCAAAAAAAACATAAAGGGAGGAAGGGAGCTGAGGAAGAAGCAATGAAAGAAAGAGAAGTAAGATCTGGGGAATCAAAGAAGCAAAATGTACTTAACAAAAAGGAAAGATCGGGACAACAAAAGGAAACCCAGGGGAAAATGAAGAGATTAGAAGAAATATAAAATGGGAACAGGGAATGTAAGAATATGCAATACAAAATCTCAAAGTTTAAACAATGCATACTTCGCCAAAGAGAGAATGGTTTCATAGAAAACCTTAATTCCAGTATGAAGAACTATGATAGTTTATCTCATGACATCTTACTTACAATGATATCTATGATCAAATAATCTTAGGAGAGAAATTGCACAAAGAGCATCCTAAACTTTCAACTCATGACTATAAAGTAGAGAAAACCAAAGACGTACTTGACAAATAAAGAAGGAGACAAAGTCATAGATAAAAGGATAAAAGATGATTCAAGAGATGGAGTAGGACAAGAAGGTAAACAACCTAAAAGTTAGAACTGAAATCAATTCTTAACTCAAAAGGAAAATTACATCTAGTAGAGAATTAGGAAACATAAAATCAGAGTATGGAGATCATATCAAAGGAGAAAGAAAGACACCATCCAAAAAAGGAGAGTAGAGAACTTCAAGAAATGGTAAATGGAAATGGAATTAGAATACATATAGAGTCTGATAAAAATTTAGAAGAATGGATCATCAAGAGTGTACATAAATAGACTTACATGTAGAAAAACAGATCCAGGAAGATAGTATACCTCCAACTTGATTTGCACATTTGAGAATGCCACAATTCGTTAAAAAACAAAGAAAAGAACTTGCAAATTTATACAAACTTTTGCAAATGAAAAAGACCCAAACAATAGTGTTATGTAGAAATGTATAAGAATAAGGATCCTTTAATACCAATGGAAGTAGTTTCTTATAGCAAGGTAGTTATTTTAGAGGAAAAATATACTTGTAAAGACCAAATACCAGCTAATGATAATTAGTTAGAAACCAACCAAACATGGGAAGAGTTTGGGGTTTTATATGATGTAGAGAAACTAATTTAAAAAGAAAAGGTTAAAGGTATGGATCAATAGTAAAAAGAGAGTAAGGAACAAGATAAGGATGAAATTGACACAGGAGAACAAATAATGAAGGAACTAGAAGAAGTAAAGATTTCAATTAGCATCAATTACACTCAATAGTTTATGGATAATTTAGGTATTTTAATCAATCAAGAAGGTTTTAAGACTCCAAAATGTGGTTAAAAAAAATAATTATGGAAGAAAGTCAGTAAAGGAATTGAGAACATCAAAAATTTGAATGCAGGGAAGGGGAAGCAACATAGGAGCAAAAAAAGATCATCAAAAATTTGAATGCAGGAAAGGGGAAGAAGCTTCCCATAGACCAATGGGGATCACAACTTGGAATACTAGGGGTCTAAACATCCCTAGAAAAAAATGCTTATTAAAGTGTAATCTAACTTTATTTGAATAAAAAGTAATATTCATTCAAGAGACTAAGTTGAAAAAAGAAGAAGGAAGTAGACTTGAAAAGAAATTGGGCAACTAGAAGACTGTATTTGTAGAATCTAATGGGGCGTCAGGAGGAATAGGAATCATCTAGAATCTGCAGAAAATAAGATTTAACATAATGACTTCAAATAATAGTTGGATGGAGGGAAAAATTTAAAAATTTAGATATAACCTTCAAATAATCCTGATTAATGTTTATGGGCCTACCTGATGCAGGAGCATCCTAGGCTTTCTTGTAATCCTACATATTGGAGTTGAGTGCCACTGGTTTCCAATTTTCTTGTTGTGTCGAGCTATTCAGTGGAGGCCAAGTTACTATAGCTCTAGTGGATGCTGAGTTATTGTAGCTCTTGTGGGTGCTGAGTTATTGTAGCTCTAGCGGATGTCGAGTTCCTATAACTTTAGTGGGTGTTGAGTTATTGTAGCTCTAGTGGATGCTGAGTTACTGTAGCTCCTAGTGGGTGCCAAGTTACTATAGCTCTTAGTGGATGCTAAGTTATTGTAGCTCCTAGTGGGTACTGAGTTACTATAGCTAATGGATGCTGAGTGTTCCTATATGTGCTAAGTGCCAATATTGGTTTTGGTTTTGTTCATGCCGAGTTATCTATGAGCCAACTTTTGGCATTTAATTTATGTATCCAAGTATTTAATTTGTGTTGTGGTTGACTTGTGGCTCAAGATATATTTAATGTGAGGGATTTAATTTAGTTTGTAATGAACTAGGCCAACTTGTGGCTTAGTTGGGTATAACTAAAGGGTTTTGTGGAGTCTTTAGCAAAGAAAAGAGAGAATTCATTAATTTGGAGGAGTGAAGGGGATTGTGTAGATGCAAATTTTGAAGAGGTAGGGCTATGGATTGAGAACCAAAGAATTTTCTTGGTGGACCTGAGGGTGTAAGTGTGGATTTTCTTGGTGTTCTTATTCGGTTATGGATCTAGACTAGCTAGAATCAAGTTTGTAATAGGATCTCGTTGGATCTTGCAAAACTGATATTGTAATTGTTGTTTATATTTGGCTCTAACCCAGAAGGCCTTACACCTAGGCATATTTCATGTAATCAATTATATCTATAAATAAAGAGTTCTGATTTGGTATCAAATCTTGCATTATTACTGTTGTTTGTTGGGGTTTGGACATCTCCTTTGGGGATTCTCCTACCTTGCACTGCATCAGGTGGTATCAGAGAAAAGATTGTTCTTGAGTGTGTAGATAGATCATCGAAGTTGAGGCAGTTTTGCATTAGGATCTTGGGTTGGAGAAGGTTGATCTTGTGGTTGATTGATCTTTTGGATTGGTGGATTTGTTGCATAGGGTATGTTAAAATTTTAGAAAATTCCTCCAAGAAGATTGGACCCTAGGGCAATTGATGATCATAGTGATGCTATGGAAGAAAGGATCTTAGAGAAGATTAGAGTAGAGTTCAGATCTGAGATTGCATTGATGAAGAGTGACATGATTGCTGAAACTGTAAGTGCTTTAGGTAGTGTACCTAGGCATGTGGGTAGTGAATGTAGTTATGAGGAAGTTGCTAAAGAATTTGAAGTTGCTGGATCTAGTGGTGAGGAAAAAACTAATAGTGTGGAGAGACCTATTGGAACTAGGTCTGGTCAGTTTGCTAGACTTGGATCTCAGTTGAAGCTCAAGCATAAGATGGAGGTTTCTAATTTCTCAGGTACTTTGACTCTTGAAGACCTAATGGATTGGATTGGTGAATTAGAAGACTACTTTGAGCTTGAGGATACTGAGGATCCACTCAAAGTGAGGTTGGCACAAACTAAGCTAAAAGGACACGCTACTCTTTGGTGGAAAGAATTGTAAAGAGACAAAGAAGATGAAGGTAAAATGAAGATCACTAGATGGAGGTTGATGGTGACTAAGTTGAAGGCTAAGTTCATTCCTACTGATTATGAAGTTGAGTTGTTTAAGAGATTGTAGAATTTGAAACAGAAAGATATGTCTATGAAAGATTATACTAAGGAGTTCTACAAGTTGACTATTCGGTCTGGTCATAGAGAATTGTCAAAGGAAAAGGTAGCTTGGTACATTAATGGTTAGAGATTCAATATTTAGGACGAGGTTGGTATGCTGAATATTTCTTCAGTTGAGGATGCTTATCAGTATGCCCTAAAGGCGGAGGATAAGTTGAAGAGGAAAGGTCAAGGTAATGCTAAAGGGAAGGAGAAGCAGGATAGCTTGGCATGAACTAAAATGAGTGTTGAAGATGAACCAAAACCTATTGATCAGAAAAGGAGAATAGGTGGAGGTGGCTTGAGAGGTAATTGTTTTAGATGTGGTAAAGAAGGGCATAGATCTTTTGAATGTCCGATTGGTAGGACAACTGCTATTGTGAATGATGTTGTAGTTCAAGATAGTTAGCCTGTGCAAGGAGAAAGTTTGCTAGCTTGATGAGTATTGGTTGGTGAGAGGACATTGGAATCTTGTTAGAGGACTAGTTTGTTCAGGAATTGTTGTAAGTCTGGTGGTAAAGTCTGTAAGGTGATTGTGGATGGTGGTAGTATTGATAACCTTGTTGCTAAACAGATGGTTCAAAAAATTGGTTTGAAGATAGTAAGACATCCTTATCCTTATAGGATTGGTTGGTTGCAAGGTGAACATGCTTTGGAAGTGAGGGAGTGTTGGTGTAAATACGCATTTACTATTTACACTTACTTAAGTTTACTTAGGTTAATGCATTATTTTATTATTTATTTTGTGAGACACTTAGGAGTTTGTGTACCTTTTTGAGTTGTCATGTTGACAACACAAAAGTACACAACTCTAATTCAACACATGGTGTCTATAACATTGAAGTTTGCATCATTCACTGAGTTGTCATGTAGACAACATAGTTATTTGCACTCCCTGTTTAGCACATGTTGTCTACAGCACTGATTTGCATGTTACACCATTGTAGGCTTATTCTCATCATCACACTTACTTCCATGCTTAATGGAGGATAACCCATATCTGGTGGACATGTGCCTAGTTGTATCACTTATCATGTAGCTGATTCTTAGGCATTCTAGATGCATCTCAAAGGCCTTTATAAATAGGCACTCCCAGTGTACCTTAATGCATATTGAATTGAATACATTGTTATTCTGATCATACTCCTTTCTGGTCTAGAGTTGTGCTTGTGTTTGAGTTCTTAGTTCTTGGGTGAATTTTTCCCGAAGGAAAATTCTTACATGGTAGCAGAGCTTGGAGATTTTCTCTTCACATAGCTATTCGAGACCATCTTGTTGCTTCAACACCTCGACCCAAATATGGAGTACAACAAAAATTAGGAGCGTCTAGAGCTAGAATGGACCTCGCCATTATGTCCAGAATGCTGATTCGGTGAAGATCAACTATAAATTCGGTTACCCTAGGCCAAAGTCGATCATGAGGAAATTTTTTTTGCAAATTGAAATCTGAAGGGCCTGATTTGTAAGTTCGAGTATGGTCATTTTTAGATCTACAATTTAATTTTTTAGATTTGGTATTTTGTTTTTCTCTGTATTTTCAATTTTTTTTGCCCAATTAGGACAACAAAGATTTTTTTTTTTTTTTTTTGTAGAACCAGGCTGTCACACCCTGGCCCTGCAATTTGGGCAAATATTCCAATTGGGTAGGCACCAATCATCAATTTTTGGGCATATAGTGCAACCAAACTACATTAATCTAGATTGCCTCTACATAATCTGGCGCTCCCAATTCATTGGCGAATGACACCATAATCTGGTCTCTCAACAATACTAGTGGCCCTGCACTTTATTTTATCACCATAGACTTTGCTTTTTATGTAGTGTTAAGGTCAGTCCCACTTTCAATGTGGGACTAAACCCCACATCCTATGCCATTTTTTCCAAAATCCCAGCCCGTGAATAGTAGTTCTAGCGTCCATAGTATGTATTTTGGCTTCAATCTGTCCTCTAACAATGACATTTATTAGATCCTCCGATGATGTTTGTTTCTTTCAACACTTGCAAAATCAGATCAGTGGCATACAGTCCCATCGACCTGGCACTAGAATCTTTAATCTTCGGTGATGACTGTATTTCCCAACCCACCTAGTGTGATTTCTAGGGCCCATTCATAGGCCACCACGTCGACTGCAATGTCACGTCACCTGCCTATTCAGATGCACCAGCTCTGTTGTAACCCTGACACATCAGCCCCTTGTGTAGGTCACTAGCAGGTCTCCGCTAATACCCTCCTAACATGCGGCTAATCCTCCATGTCAACAATTTCCCAGTTACACATCAACGCCCTCCACGTAGGCCTAACACCTCAGCAAGTCCATCCTGCCCAGTCAGTGATAGCTGTCGGCCACGTGTCTAGCCTGCCACGTCGGATCTAGCTGTCACCATACACATCAGCAACAACATGTTAGTAGTTGACCATACATCTGTATGTCTGTACCAGATCTTCATCAGCATTATGTACTGCCACATCATCAAGCAGACTTTTTTCACTGACATTAGCATTTTACGAGGTTAAAATTGATAGCCATTTAACTGTCAAAACTAGGCATTTTATAACTACTACGACAGCTATTTGAATGTCAAATTTAAGCACACAATTTTCCTTCCAGACCCCCCTCCAGATTGCTTTTTGATTTGGTAGCCTAACT
This sequence comes from Cupressus sempervirens, assembly GCA_028749045.1. Classification (NCBI taxonomy): domain Eukaryota; kingdom Viridiplantae; phylum Streptophyta; class Pinopsida; order Cupressales; family Cupressaceae; genus Cupressus; species Cupressus sempervirens. The sequence goes on along the minus strand of CM053785.1, from coordinate 1,047,473,968 downwards.
TTGTGAGGCCATAACTCAGTCATCCAAACTCCAAATCAGGTGTGATTTGTTTTGAAATTGGGTAGAATTTCCTAAACTTTCTAGTGATGGTGTTCTTTTCTGGTTTTGGTGCAAGGATTTTTTAGAAATTGCATTTTTTGGTGACTATACCTATTCAATCCTGCATTTTGCAACTTGAAATGCTCCGTACGGGCTCATCTGGACACAAAAATAGGTTCTATTTTTTTGAAAGTGTATTATTTTTTGTCTACTTTCTAGAGCTGCAGTCAAATTCTAGGGTTGTGTGGATAAAAATCTCACTTTCAAAATTAGGGCTTTTTTTTGCATTGGACCGCTTTGATTACTTTTTAGAATTGTTGTACATTTGAGCTATAGTGCTTAGTGATAGATTTGGGCCTCAAAAGGTAGTTGTAAAAAGAAAAATCAGAAGTCCACTTTGTACATTTTGACAAGTGGCCTATTGTACATGCACTACATATAAAGTGCCAAAAGAATCTTTTTTGGGGGGGTCTTTTGATTGAGTGAAGAGGGGGTGTGTGTACTATGTTCTTGTGTCTCTCTTTTGTGCTCTTTTCATTTTTTGCATCATGGGTTTACCTAAATGTCCACTTCTAACTTCACGTAATTATTCTACTTGGAAAGATATTGCATGGAGTAGAATAATTGAAAAAAAGTTACAACCTTTATGTTGATGGTACAATACCCAAACCCACTAATGCTAGAGAACTCATTGATTGGCAAAGACAAGACCAACGGGCTTTAGGAATTATAAGGAGTTGTGTACATAGAGATCTCTTCTTCCACATTTCTAGTTTCAAGGAATCCAAACCTACATGGGGCAAACTTGAATATTTGTATGGTAAGGTGGATGAGGAAAAGGGATTTCAGATTCAGGATGATCTACTTCTCTTGGATCCAAAGAACTTTGACACAATTCAAGATTACATCAACAAAGCCAGTGAGTATAGGGCACTACTTAAAGATTGTGGAAATCCAATGAAGGATGAAAAGTTGATTCATCACATCTTGAAGAGGCTACCTTTAGAGTATGCTTCCTTTGTTTCAAGTTTTAATACTCATAGGTTAACCATGGGAACTTCTTACCAAAAGCCTACATTTGATGCATTTGTAGAGATGTTGATTGTTGAACAATCTCACTTGATAGATTTGGGACTTCTCACATCATCAAAGACCAAAGCATTGGTGGCTAGTGATGAGCACCAATCAAGTCAAGGAGGGACAAGTTTTAGCAACAACAAGAAAAAGTAGTGGAAGTAGAAATCACAATCTAAGACACAACAATCCTCCTCACAACAAGGTAGTTCTTCTTCCAATGAGAAAGGAAGTAATGAGAAGAAGGACAAACTTTTTTGTGCATACTACAAAAAACCAAATCATGACGAGCATCATTGTAAGCCTAAAAGAATCGATGAGTTGGAAAACTTACTTAGGAAGAACAAAAATCAAGTGCCAGCTACTTCCAAGGATTCAACTCCAACCTCTCACTAGTACATTTGAGACCATTTTTTGACCATTATTGGTTGAAATTTTGACCCAATTTTCGACCAAACTTCGACCAAATTCGACCAACCCATTGGTCAAAATTTTTTCGGTCAAAATTTTGACCAACCTTCTGGTTGGTCAAAATTTTGACCAACATATTGGTCGAAAAACCTCCATAGCCATGGTGCAAGTTCTACCAGGAATTGGTCAAAATTTTGACCAATGAAGGCAGAAAATTTTGACCAAAAAAGGTAGAAATTTTGACCAATGGAGGGAAAAAACTTCGAGCAATAAAGGTAGAAATTTCGACCAATGAAGGTCAAAATTTTTGGGAAATTTTGACCAATAAAGGTAGAAATTTCGACCAATGATGGAAATTTTTTTCGTCCAATAAAGGTAGAAATTTTAACCAATGAAGGTCAAAAATTTTGACCAATGAAGGTAGAAATTTCTACCAACAGGTAGGTGTAAATTTTTTTTAGGCATTCTATAAAACAGTCACATGCCTTGCATATGATATGACATTTTGCATGCATCTTGCACTCTCTCATCCGGCTGATGATGGATTATGGAGAGTGATCTGAAACCATGATACTAAAAAACACACACAGTCAAATCCAAAATGAACTTGCATTACAAATGGATTGTGGAAATTTGATATTGTTAATTTTGCATGCATGTCTACCAGGACAAATATATGTTTAAGTTGTGATTATCCTGGTAGACATGCATGCAATTTTACCAATATCAGATTTCCACAATCCATTTGTAGTGCAAGTTCATTTTGGATTTGATTGTGTGTTTTTTAGCATCATGGTTTCAGATCACTCTACATAATCCATCATTAGCCAGATGAGAGAGAGTGCAGGATGCATGCAAAATGTCATATCATACGCAAGGCATGTGAACTATTTTATAGAATGCCTGTAAAAAACTGACAGTAACTAATATGAAAAATATATAATTAGTTATATGATTGAGACAAATCATGTACCAGTGTGTTGGTCAAAATTTTGACCAAAAAAATTTTGACCAATGGGTTGGTCAAATTTGGTCGAAAATTTGATCAATGAAGGTCAAAAAATGAACCCAAATGCACTAGTGCAAGTATGCTCGCCAAGTTGACTCTTTGAGTTCGGTCATCAAGTCACCCCACCAAAGTGCCTCATCAAGGTCAATCTTTAGGTCCGCTCATCGAGCTTGCTCACCAAGTCAGCTCGCCATGTGACGTCTCTAAGTGGCCTTGCTAAGTTGACTCGCCAACTTGCCCCACCAAGTTGCCACTTTAAGCCCACTCACCATGTTAGATCGCCAAGCCAACTCCCCAAGTCAGCTCGCCAAGCTGACAATTGAATTATGCTCACCAAGTCGACTCTCTAAGTTCGCTCACCAAGTTCGCCCCCTAGGCCAACTCTCCAGGTCAGCTCACCAAGTCACCCCCACCCAGTCACCTCAACTAGTTGACTCATTAAGTCAGCTCACGAAGTCGACTCACCCAGTGGTTTTACCACCTTGCCGCATAGAGTTGCTTCTCTAAGATCGCTCACCATGTAAACTCACTTGGTCAGCATGCCACGTTGACACTTTAAGTTTTCTCATCAAGTCACCCAACCAAAGCACCTCATCAAGGTCAGTCTTTAAGTAAACTTAGTAGGTCGGCTCACCAAGTCGCTTCGCTAAGTTGCCTCACCAAGTGGCCTCGATAAGTCAGCTCACCAACTTGCACCACCAAGTCACCACTTTAAGTCGACTCGCCATATCAGCTTGCCAGGCCGACTCCCATAGTCAGCTCGCCAAGCTGACAATTCAAGTACACTCACCAAGTCAACTCTTTAGGTTCACTCACCAAGTTTTCCCCCTAGGTCAACTCTCTAGGTCAGCCCACTAAGTCACCCCCACCAAGTCACCTCAACGAGTTGACTCTTTAAGTTAGCTCACCAAGTCTACTGTTCAAGTATGCACGCCAGGTCGGCTTGCCAAGCCCACCAAGTCATGTCACCAAGTTGATTGTTTGAGTACACTCATAAAGTTGACTCTTTAAGGTCGGCTCGCCAAGCCAACCCACCAAGTTGGCTCGACCACATGTCCCACCAAGTCCCCAAGTCTGCTCGCCAAGCCGACAATTCAAGTGCTCTCACCAAGTCAACTCTTTAAGTTTTCTCACCAAGCCCATCCCCTAGGTCAACTCTCCAGGTCAGCTCGCCAAGTCACTCCCACCTAGTCACCTCAATGAGTTGACTCTTTTAGTTAGCTCACCAAGGCATATCGACTGCATAGTATCAACTACAAATCTAAAAGGGAAAAGAAAAATAAGATATCAATCTGTGTGTGTGCGCACGCACACGCGAGCATGCATGCGTGTGCCATGTAAGTATGTTTAAGCACATCAATGGAGATTAATTTTTGTGTGCACATAATTTGTAGCATATCCTTAAATACTCCTTTCTATGAGAATTTCTATCTTGATATATGTCGGTATGATTTAAAAATTGAAAGACTCTAAGCACTTTGCAATTCATGTTACCTTAAAAAATCATGAGCATCTTCTTGTTTTCCATATCCAAGGTGATTGCCAATGTTTTTAATTCTAGAAAGTATTCTAATTGGTGATAAGGCACCATCTCCTCCTCTCACCCTCGGGACAAGAAACTCAAGCTCACACATGAAGCACCAGTCTTTCTTCTGACCTGAGCAGACCCAACAAATAGTATAGGTTATTGTTTTTGCAAGCCACAACTAATATTGCAATGCCTGTGTCTAAGGATAAATCTACTGAGAAATGATAACATACATTTTTGAGAATGTGATCCATGGAGTAGATAGGCTGCAAGAGGTTTTGTGTATATCAAGCACTGAAGCAGCACATTAGCAAAGCAACTGCCAATAGACTAGTGGAAAGGCAAAGATCATGAATAACAATCTAGCCAGAAACTAATTCTTTACATTTAAAAATTACAAGACCGTCTTTTTACAGGCAAGAAAAAAAGAGCTTCAGAGAGAGAAAAAAAGGTATTAAATTGAAGCTAAAAATAAACAGATAGAATATAATGATACATGATTAATGAGAATATACATGATGAAGTATCACCCTAGATTGTATTGCCAATTCATCATTTGAATGAGAATATTCAAATTTTAGATCATAAACATGAGGGAAGTAAAACTTTGCTCATGGAACAAAAGCTACTTTGGATCTAGTAATGTCAAATTCAATTTCAAGAATATTTGTATAAATATTTGAAGTTTTGACCTCAATTGTGTAGTAGGACTAACCATTTCAATGGTCCTGATTAAGATGGGGAACATGCTTTATTTTGGGAAATCAAAAAACATAAGAATGTACAGGATTGAACATCAACCAACTTGTATTAGACAAAGTATCATACAAATCATTAGCAATCTATGCATTTCCAATTAGCTAGAATTTAGACACAATCTATCCCAAAATTATTGCATTGCAATTGTGTTAAAATGCATTTAATTGGGGAAGTTGTCAATTACAAGTATTCAAGTTGGTTCCTTTTAAGTAATGATGTGCATGGCACATGATTAGGATCAATTGTTGTTAAATAATCAAATGCATAAAGCACAAATGATATGAATTGTGCACTACAAAAGCAACATGAATTAAGAAGCCCAACTTCGAATGGCTCCTCTTTTGCTTCAGTACTAAAACTTTTATAAAGTTTTGCCATCATAAAGGTGATTGATAAGGAATTTTTTCAGCCAGACAAAGTAAGCTTCTTATTTCCATGCCAAAAAACAGCTAAGTATTTAGATAGCATCAAAGAGAATTACTTTGCTCATAACAGACAACATTTTAGAGAACAAAAAAGGAGACCAAACATAAATATGTAACTGATCCTTTGTAGCTATGGTCATTGACAATTACAACAATAGTTGTGTCCAGCTGGCAACAGTAGACTTCTTGCTGCAGCTGTGTGTCACATAATGTTTCAACTAGTATACAACCAACCCCACTGAGTTGAAGCAATTGAGTGTCATGAATACCTGCTTGATAAGAAAATATAATTATTATCATAGTACATAGAATGAGGTAATTTACAAAATCATTATAATAATGAATAATAGAATGAAATGCTACTATCTTAATCTAGACTCCAATTTTTATCTAGCAAATGAATAGGAAAGGAGTTTGAATGAGAAGCCACAGTGATTTATTTTCATTTGATTAACTTTGAGAGTTTCGGATTTTAGGTCGCTTGGTGATATTTGCAAGGTCCAATAATGAAAAAAGGGGCTGAGGAATTGGTACATGTAATGATCTATACATTTTTCTAACATTTTCATGAAGTGACCTGGGATGCTTGCAATGGCTATCAAAACTCAAGAAGCTCTCTTCCATCATGTAAATTTACATGCAGCCTACTTGTTCACTGTCACTTGCACCATATTTTTTAGGACTTGGATGGTCAATATAGTCAAGTGGATGCTCACTCTCTTCTGAATGGCCACTTAATACATGTGGCTTCTTCACTTCCTCATTGATATGCAAAGCTATCCTTCCAGATGACTGTGTGCAGTCCTCTGCATGATCTGTGGAGCTTCTGGATTCATCATCAAGCTTTCTAGCCCTTACTGAATCTATAAATTGAGATGTTTTCTTTTACCACACATAAAATTCTTAATATCTTGTGGAAAATGAGAAGGTGACAGAGGTCCTGCATCATTTATTGAAGTCTTGCACTCTGAAGAGCTAAAAATATCCTCCTCATCACTAAAAGACATAGGTGGAGATGGTGGAAGACTGTATCTTGTTATCCCAAAAAGAGGAATGGGTTTAAGTGGTGAAGAAAAGTGCACGTGTGTGTGAGAATGCTTCTCTTCTAAAGCTACTCTCAAATCTAAGTTTCTCTCTCATTCTGAAATAAATTTCAGTTGATTTGAAACATGAAATGCAGTTACATCATTAACCCTATCTTGCTTGATTCTTGATATTGAACTAGCTTGACAGAATGTATTTTTAGTTCTGGACTGCAAACCTGAATCATTTTGAGACCATTTTCGAGTATTTTCAATTTTCTTACTAACATACTGCAGTTCAGTCGCTTTGCAGTTGGAAGTGGTTGAAATGACTTCTTTGGGATTCAGAACCATTAATGTTTCGAAAAGTTCCTCTTTAGATGAGTGCATAGAAAAACAAACATGCCAAACACCAAACTAGTCTCTTTCTACTCCTTTTAGTACTAATTTCGTTTGTCTTCTGGAAATAAATGGTACATGAATCAAATCAGAACCTATGCCTTCAAGCTTCTCTTCACATGCATACCACTGTGTAGAAGGACGAATAAAAAGTGGCTCTGGTTGACCACTTTTTTTAACCTTGGAAAACTTTTCTTTTGCTCTCAAATATAATTTGGGGAAGCCTTCACAGACCTACACATGAATATTCCAAGAAGGATAATATTGCCATAAAACAAGCATAATAGGAATTGGCTAGGCAACATCACATAAAGAGAAAAGACTGACAAAAATGATTCTGAGATAATGGGACATGAAAATTGAAATAAGGGTTCAGCATTGTATTTCTGACGTGGCTTCTAGCTGGATGCAATATACCAATGTTGAAACAGTCATCTACATTGGACGTCTCCTTATAAATTTCCTAGTGAGACACATAATTAATAATATAACAAATATCCCTTTGAATAATCATTACCACATGATAATTCCACCAACAGGCATCATACAAATTGCTAACTAGTAAGATTATCACTACAAATGCACACCGAGACATTGATACACACAATAACCAAATAGTATGAATTAATATGATTACCCTTAGGAAATATTTGTTAAGAATCTAAGTAGCCATGATATTAGTAATATGGGACATTGTGATATCACGATCAGAATTTAACTGTGTAAGTTTTTTTTAGTCAAACTCATTGACCTGTGCTTCATGAGTTAAATCATGATCGCAATATCACAATTTGACTTGCTATGGAAAATATCTCCTACTTATCAATGCGGAACATGACTCATCATTCCATATTGAATAGATATAAAGCTTCTCAATATCATTTTGGAGAGGATATGAGATTAGACCTCGGTCCCCCTTTATTCATTAGATCTGTGTATTTGAACAATTAGCCATTTGACTTTAACTATTGAATATTTACACAAGGAAGAAGTACAGAAAAAGGTCATAAATTCCAAGATATGTTCAGACAAGAGGAGAAATCATGAAAAAATTAAAAGAAAATAAATCAATAGCAATCAAAGTCAACTATTGACAAAGACAGAGAAGAAGATAAGGCACAACACTTGTATAAGATTAGATTATAGACATTTGAATATATCTAGCAATTATATTCAGAAGAATATTCACTATCGGAGATCAAACAACCACTAACTAAAGGAGGTATTCTATCAACCATAGCTAGAACAATACTATTCATAGCAGTGACGAAAATTAGGAACATTATTAAATATTGCATAAAGAGTGTTGAATCTCTGACATATTACCAAATTGATCTGCAAGATCCCTTCATGTTGATCAATATAGTTGGCATACACACAAGGGTATAAGAATCAATATAAAGGACAGATATTTAAATGATTACATCAAATTCATACATCCTTCAAATACTTGTTGAGAGTAGATGAGAATTCCTAACATATTCAAAGCCATAGGGACGTTAGATTAGTTGGAAAAGAGCCAGTTTCAATGTGGCAGTAATGATGGAGGTATTAGATCAGTGAGAAAAGAATGACACAATGAGATTAGAAATAAAATAATGGTTCCTTGCTTTGTTCTAAGAGTTTCTGACTAAGAGATTATTTTTGATACATCAACCAATCATTATTATAATAGCTTGAATCTTTGTGAGAATATTAAATGAATTAACCTTTGAATATGTTTATTGTGTTTCTCAGGATGGTGTTGCAATTACTGGTTTAATCATTGCTTCTCTATCCTTAGTTGTAGTTAATGTAACTGGAAATCCAGTTGGATCTATTCTAGTGGGCCAGTTACCTAAGGGCCAAAGAGGATATATAGATAGACCATTTTGAGGCTTCAAGGTATCATTTGTTTGTTTGTGTATCCTAACTATAGCAGCTGGAGCAAGACCAATTTGAATCTTCTTCTCACGAACATGCTGAGGCCAGGAATGAAAATTTTCCACTAGAAGTTTAGTATATGGTTTGTTCTCCACTGCAAAAAAGAGCAAAGAAAATGCTCTCTGCCTATCACAATAAATAACATGCATATGCATCCCCTTATTAACCACAAAAAGAGGTTATATCCTCATCAACTATATTACCCAGAACGAATGAAGAAAGCTATAAATGGTTCTAATTATTGAAGTTACTCTTTCCACAACTATTTTTTATAACACTCAAATTTGTGTTTGAGATTATAGATTCTCTACCTGAAATCTGAATTTTTTGACAGGAAAATCAATAAAAATTGATTAATTGAGAGTCTGAGCTGTAGATCCCACCATGACACAAGGAATTCCAGTTTATTTTTCTTCCTTCAATTGACTTTCCATTGGACCAATCTCAGATTTCTTGAAACCATTTTGCCTCCTGCAATCCAACAAAGAGTGTGTATCAAATCTAGCAAATTTATAAATAATCAAGTCATCTACACAATCATGTTCATCTCATTTCAAGATCAAAAAATACATAGTTAAATGCAGTCGAATCATGGTCTCGTTACAAACAAAAATGCATGTTGAAGGAGATTGTACTCCAAAGTTCAATCAAGGGTCGAGATAACTAATTGCCTTAGATTTCCATATTGGAAAAGATAATCCAAGTTTCGGGGCTAGATATCATTAGTGTCGAGTTTGTGCAGATTGACCAAATGGATAATGGTTAGATTTTTCTACATGGAACTAAAAGACATTGTTTGAGGGTTTGATGAAAAAGATTTGTTTTTGAGCATGTAGATTGATGTATCTTTGAATGGGATGCAAGAGCTCGGTGACAAACTATTTGCCAAAGTACAAGATGAATGAGTTATTTTTAATTGCCTTAAATTTTCTACGTGTTGAGTTTCTTCTCAATATAGAAGTTGTTATGAAGGTCCTCCAAGAATGAATAGGGAATGAAATTGAAGAAGTATAGGAATCTCCAAGGTAAGTTTATAAAGTTGTTATTGAATTTTAATATATCAGAATGTGCAAAGTAAGTTCTGCAACAAAGATTTATGCATAGAGTCGCTGTCCAGATTTGACAGTAGGGTAAAGATAGGATTGTGGTTATGATAAACCCATCTAATGATAATACAAGGAAAATTTGGAATGTGTTTGGTCATTAATAGGCTTGATTTTTCAGAACTGTGCATAGAAGCTAGCATGTGGGAAGTCTCCAATTTGTAGATTCACTTAAGTTATAAGTTGCTCCTTGTCATGGAAATAGTTTTTTGGAGGTTGTGTGAAGTATCTCTGCATCAGGAAGAGTCTCTTTCAAAATGTAGATTGAAAGAGAGTGTAGCAATTCAAACTTTTCAACAAAACAAGGCCAAACACCCATAGAAGATAGATCGTGTTAAGCAATTTTTAAATTTCAGTTTTCATGAAATAAGAGTACCTTTTAATAAGAGTGCTAGGTATTGGCTAGATGATGGATGCTTCATCATCTTGCATGATTTAGATATTGAATGATGTGCTTGACATGGGTAAAATTGAAGATGGAAAGTTTCATCTTGAAAAGAAACCTTTCAAGATTGAAGAGCTCGTAAGTTCTTTGTGATGCAGGAGCATCCCATGCTCATCAGGGGCACATTGGAGATTCAAGGACAAAATTACATTGGCTTTACAACAAATAAAAGAATGCATAGATTGAGAGGACAAAATTAGAAAATTCTCTCTGCACTACGTCTCATGCCAAGCCAACTTCCTAAAAATACATTTGATATATTCCCGAATAAAATATTTTGGTCGGCCACAGTTAGGGGTTAGAACGATCTTGGTGCTTGAAACTTGAAATGTGGCAGACGACCTTAGACATATAGAAAACATTGACAAATCAGGAGAATGTGTTGCTATAAAGGATTTCCCAAAACAAGCACCAAGTTCTCCTATACACTAACGTACATACCAAGCATATACCAAGTTCTCCTATGCTCAAATCATTGCTGTTATCCTGAGTCTTAGTTATTCTAAATCAAAACTACGCAATAGAATTGATAATTTAAATAAAAAAATCTTATTCCAGTCTCAAAATTATTATAAAAGTATTGATCAATACTTGCAGTTGCAGCTCATTACTCTATATTTAAAAGTTGCACCTATATTAGGCAGAAAACAAGAAATATAGAGGCAGATTAAAATTATGATTTCACACAGAAGGGATGCCCCATTAGATGAATTCATAGCTTTTTCATTGGCTTATATTTGGATTTTAAGATTTAGCAATTGCAAGGGTGTTTGAAATCAAATATTTACATGTTTGAAATGTTAAGGAATCTAAGTAAGTCAGCTCTACTTATTTCTATTGAATAATTTTGAAGTAATTTATAAAAGGATCTGACAAGAGTGTCCATACAATTTATCGTCCTATGTTTAATGAAATTTAAAACCCATCCTAGCTGAGCCTCCATACCTCATATTCTTCAAACTCGTGCCCTTCAATCATGACAATGCTAGGTATAGCTTTTGGAGCAGGATGAAGCAAATCCTGAGCTTCTTCCCATGCCAACTTCAATTCAAACACATCAGAATTCTCCATGCAAAGTCTCTTATTCTTGGAACAAAGATTGCAACTTTTTTTCTTTTCTAGTGTCAACAAGGGTTGAATTGAACTATCTTTGGATTTGCCTCCAGCTTTGTCACTTTTATACCAACTAAAGCTTGTGCTTTGAGTATTGACTTGACCTATCAGAGGCTCTACAAATGATTCTTCTTTTACATTGACTGAAGGAAGTGTATAGCCTGAAATTTTTTTTGTACTTGCAGAGTTAAGGGTGCTACTGAAAAATGGCCCAATTCCTGATGTTGATGGTTGAACTTCCTAAAATAAGAAAAGAGGACATCGATGCATCAAGCAAATTGTTATGTGCTCTACTCTTCTAACAAAAATATTGGAAAAGCACCCAAATGCTATTGTAATAATCAATAAAGCACACAAAATAATAATATGAAAGATTAAATTGTACAATGAACATATAACCCAGTTAGACTTAAGACAAGAAATATGACATAATTTCACATTTCATTACTTTGCAAGTCCAATAAATAGGAAAGCCAACCTGGTTTAATATAGTATTAGAAGCCTTTCGATAACCCATGACAAGCTTTCCTTCTAGATCAATCCGGCTAAATGTTACTAGTAGAAAACAGAAAAAACATGTCATTTATCTAGACCAAAGCATAAAATCAAAGAAAAAAAGAGCATTGGAATCCATATTGTCACATATATGAGCTCTAAGTAATGACATTTGAACTCTAGCATATTCCTGCCTATTATTTTGAGAACAAGCTGCCTATTAGATCAACTAGTATCTATTGGAGGTTTATTGAGACAACTTGTGATGACAACTTAGCACTCTACAATTGATAGATAGTCAGCAAATAAGATAATAAGTCTGTAAAATTAGAGAATTAGGCCTAGTGTGGATAGGCTAGGGGTATCGAATCTTGGGTATGGTCCAAAAGAGTTGATATTGAAACTTAGGGAGGATGTATAGATCCCAAAAGGGTATCTTAATCAGGTTTTAGTTTTCGTAGTTGTTTGCGAACTATTGGAGAGAAATCCAAATTAGTGACTGGTGAGGGTTACTAGCTTTAAGGCTAGATATGAATGTTGGGTAAGAGATTAGTTGTATTCATGTTATGGGTAGCAGTAGTCGTGAATCATTTTAGACCTACCACATGCGAAGTGTCCATTTTATGTTAGTTTGAGCTTCACTTGGTTTCAAGAATACTATAATATTCTCTACTTAACATGGCCAACCACATGAAGGTGGAAGCTCATCTAGCCTCAACCCCCTCCCCCTAACATCAATCTAAAGTACCCATTATCATCTAATTACATACTTCATTGATTCATTCATCCATTTATGAACTATAACATTCAATCAATACAATCACATAACATTCATTAATATGATATAAAATTCATTAATACACAATACTAATCAAGAATTCATTAAGACATAACAATATTCATTAACATAAGATAAAAATCAATATTAATACGCATCATTCATACATAATTACTTAAAACAAAGTTCTTTCATTATCCAACAAGGTTTATCAAAGAAGATTTTTAAAACATCATTTCTTCTTTTTGTTTTTATGAGCTCTTTTAAGAAAAGCGCTCATAGGAGCATCCATATCTGCATCATTCTCCTCCTCTTCTAGCACGTATAATGTCAAATTACGATGGCTCCTTCTCTTTACAGGAGCAAGAGGCTGCTGCACTAAAGGGGGCTCTGTTGCAAGAACAAGTGAATGGGATAAATTGGCATACTTTTTTTCTTTTTTTAACTGTTACCAGTCTATAATTAAGTACTAGTACAACATAACTTGCATTTTTCTTACCTAAAAATGACACATCATGTACATTAACATTTTGATCCGCCGCCACGTCAACATGTTGAACACTTGGAATATGTTCCACTCCTTCGACATGATGTTCAACATGCTCTAAAATATTCAAAAAAATATTATCATGAGTGATGGATTCATTTTGAGCACTGCACATGAAATATGAGTCAATAAATTTGACTCAAATACTACACAGTTAAATCATGATAGCAATATCACAATATTTACTCTATGAGATTTGTTAGAATAAATGGAAGGAGAACATTTCATATTTCTGATTGCATAATTAATTTCCAATAGCAAATTAATGCCTCCACCACTATAATGCACATTATGGCCTTCGTCACGAGCAGGTTCTGTGGTAGGATATGAAGGCTACAATAAAATGTTATGCACATTGTTATGTAGTCAATTTACGTTCAAAACTAATACCAAAAAAGAAAAGGATCAACTATTCAATTTCATTTACTTTTCATCTAACCAATTTACCTGTGAGATATCATTTGGTGAACTGGATTCTTGGGCAAGGCTTATAGATTCTTTGCGTAGGATGTGCAGCCACGACTTTATAGCCTTCCTTCAAGGCAAGTTTTCTATCTTCATCTGTGACCTCCACATTGAATTCTGTGCCTTGTATTTTTTGCTTAATATCATCAGTTTTGTATGTATGGTTTCACTAAACAAAATTGTTTGCAACATTATATTAAAAAAAATTATTTCATATCATTGCTCCTACTTACAACTCGAGACTGGAGATTCATATAGCCACCAGAGCCAAGTTTGTGTTGGCCAAACTTTTCTAGTCTCGCTTTTGTAGCCACGGATGTGTCCTGCAATCTATGAACAATTTCAAACATCTTAGATTATATATTTACAAATATGAATAATTAGTGCATGATTACAATGTACTTAATACTATCATGACATACCTCTTTTTGCCCTGTGCTGCTTCATTACCTCTATCTTCACATAGCTTTTTCTCCTTTGCATCTTCTACTATTTCATTTCACTCCATTGGTGGAATCATAGCTAGATGATCGTACTTTGGGTTATCCTTAAGAGCCCTTCTATATTGATCCCTCACAGTCTTTAAATGCTTTGTTGCTCTTTTGAGAAGTAGGTCATTGTCAAACATGCCTTTTCCAAATTTCTCGTCAAAAGATGCAATGAGCTGATTTTTTAATTCCACAGTTTGTAAATTCCACCTTTTTAAAAACAAATAGATTGTTAGATCAATAGCTTTAATATATTACAATAAATGAAAGAAAAGAAAAATTATGTAGAAATGATATGAAACTACGTACCTTTTACGTATGGTGGGTCCGAATAATCTCAATGTCATATGAAAAAGATGATCAAAGAAAACATTATTACCTACCAAAACATAAAGGATTTATCAGTCCAAAATGAGTAATATAAAAATAAATTAAATTTACACTTTAAATAAAAACAATTTTAAAGCAACTGGAAGCTTTCGTTCTTTTAACGGAAACATAGTTTTCTTATTCAACAATAATGTCCCTTCATATGAACTAGTACTAATCACACGAACTGCTCCAGGAAATGGATCAACTTCAGCAGTACTACTCTCTGCTAGTTTGTCAACTGAAACATCGTGACAATTAAAGTAGACACCAAATGAAATAAAGCATACTTATGGATATAATCAAATTGAAGAAATTGACTAGCAAAAATGTTTTTTCATTAGGTAGTCAGATTTGCAAAAATGCATAAAGTTGCATATAAAAGTTGCTAACAACTTTTAAAAATGTTGCTCGGTATTGTTTAAAAGTTGTTATTGTCTGTTTTAAGTTGGGGAATGGCTACTTGGTTGTTCCAACGGTCCTATAGGCCTCTATATATATCATGTGTGATCTTAGAAGGCGAGGGAGATTAGGTTGTAGTCGATGCTTGGACAAAACGAATAAAAAACCTCTGATTTACTGGTAATTTTGTTGTTACAGTGGGTTGTACGGTTCCGTACGGTACTGTTATGATTGCTAAGTGTGTGGCTTAGTTGCAGGGGTGTGTTCATAAGTTTTTTGGCTTTGATTTGACATTAATTCAAAAATTAGCACAAAATCTTGCCTACGTAGTACAATATATGTATGTATGTATGTATGCGTGGTGTGTGTATGCATGTGTTTATGTGTATGCAGGCTTCTGTAGACATCATTGAAGCACTGATATGCTACTTTGTTGTTCATCAACTTGTACAAATACATTACAAAATCTAGCAAAACAAGGTTTTACCAGTTCTAGTGGGTATAGATGAGGATGTTTGCGTGGCCCTTGTTGCCGACAATGCAGTAGGCAATAGTGGACAGACAACCGAAGGAGGAGTTCGCACGTCATCATGAGTTGAGGAATACAACATTGTTAGCAAAGAAATTTGCAATGGATAAAGATCAAATGGGATACTAGCTAGAAATGTCCACAAAAAAAAAGTAACTGTTATAATGTTGATGAAAACAAACAAAGTGCTATTGACACGAAGGTTGTGCGCAACGACCATCACCATGTTCACCATGTGATGTCACAAATGGCACAAATGTCTATACAAGTACACATAAAATTAGAGATCAAGATCCATAAGATAGTATAAAATATTCATATCTATTGAACTTCTATTATTGCTTTAGTCGAAACACTGCTTACCTGCAAAGATTGGATTCTACAGCCCAATTCTGTTCTTAGTGCCTCTTTCTCCTCACTTTTGTCACCCTCGATGATACTGTTAACAAGTTCATCAGTGTATCTTTGCTTGATTTTCTGGGTGATGAACAAAGGGTCAGTACTAAGGGCGATGTTATGTAGATATGAAGCCCGTATTTCAGATCGCATTTGATCAACGATCATTCTAGCTTTTTCCTATCATTTGTGACATTAAATATCAGTAAAATTTCATCAAAACAACTCCAAAGCCACAAAGAAAAGAACATAATAATACGACATCTATTTCTATATTAACATTAAAATTTACAATATTTAATGTTTACCTCTACTGAAGGTGTCTGAGATGGTGCATCCATATCGCCCTGTGAAAAAATTTAGTAAGTCTTAGAAATCAGCAGCGAAATTAAAGTAATAGACTTACCAAAAAAAAATATTAATAATAAAGTAGATTGTATATGTAAATCATTTGTCTTAAGTTAAATATTTAGTGTAACTAATGTGTATATCTAAAAAAAATTTGACATGTTCTACTTAATGTTTATATGTGCACATATGGTTTAGAAAGAAAAGTTTGGTTGTACAAGACCCAATCATAGTTGACATTGATCCTAGCTGGACATTTCATTGATCATCATGATCTTCATCCATGTCATCATCATCATCATCATCACCGTCATCGTACTTGTCACTTTGATCATCGTTGTCACCACCACCATCTTCTTCTTCATCATCACCATCTTCATCGCCATCATCATTATCTTCATCACCATCATCATCATGACCATCATCGCCATGATCATGATCGTCATCAACATCATCATCATCATTATCACCATTATCGTCAGCATGACCAAAATCATCACCATCTTCTTCATCTTCACCACTGGGTAACTGTTGTTCCTGATAATCATTTACTTCCTCTTCTGCTTCTTCAATTTCTTCTTCTTCGACCACATTATACTTTACCAGCCTTCCTCTTGGGTCATGTCTAACAACAAATGACCAACCTGGTTTTTGTGGAACACCAAAATAACACACTTGCTCGCACTGGCTTGGAAGAACATAGGGCTCATCTCCGACTGGCTCAAATGACCTTGTATTAATCATAGTAAATCCACTATCATGTTCAATAACAGTCCTATCAGGATCATTTCGATTCAGTCGTAACCTGAACCATTTGACAACAAATAAAACTATTTTGAATGAATTAAAGTCGCACTCAAGTATATCATCCAAAATGCCATAGTATTGATTTTGAGATCATTGAGGACGTATGTCAGTTCTAGATGAAATATTGGTGACCGCGAAGACAACACTTATCCCGAAATCACATGTTTTCTTCGTTTCATTTGACTTTTTTGTGCAGAATTTATAGCCATGGTAGTACATAGCTTTGTGATGTTTGACCTGCAATTATTCAAACATGTCAAGATTATTTGCATCGATCTGTGAGTTGATATTAAACTTATGTGTGATGATTAGTAATCTTATGCATACCTTTGTATCTCTTAAGCCATATATTAGATCAAGTACCATTTGTGTAACATTGGGATCTCCATTATGATGAGCTTCTTTAACGAATGATACAACACCATCCCATGTTAATGAGCGACCATTTTCTTGAGACTGCTCAATCCATACCGTCATCCAATCAAGATTGTTTGCAATATTCAAGTGTAGTGCATCCCACTCACGACCAACTATAAAGAAGACAATTACACTAGTTAGAAACAACTTATATATATTGATGATGAATAATAATTATTAAACTACAAAAAAAAAAACTTATAATTACCTCTCACCCTCCTCAATCTACCTTTCCCCCTCAGGTACTCCCCTTCGAATTTTTTATTAGAGTTGGGATCCCAAATACGATCTACATGGATATCTGCTGCAAACTTTGGAAGATATTCAGTAATGTACACCATGGTCTGGTATATCATATATCCCTCTATCATAGAAACCTTAGGACGTGCTCTTTGTCGAACCAAGCCCTTCATAAATTTCAAGTGCCTCTCAACCATCCAAATTGATCTAGCTTGTACAGGTCCACACAATTCAATCTCCTCAACTTGATGTATGAGGTAGTGTTCTTGAGCATTGAAAAAGGTTGGAGGTAAACACTTTTGCATTTCACACATAAGCTGTGGAATTTTTCTCTTCCAATATTTTATATCATTTTTGTCAATTTATTTAGATGATAATTACCTAAAAGAGATTCAACACACAAAACCACATAAACGAAATTTCAAATAAAATTATACAATAGATTTAAGAGAAAGCTACAAATCTAAGAAAAAACACTTCTAACCTCGTGTATTTTCCAAGATCATATATAACTTGTTTAATATTGTTGTCAAACTGTTGTGGAAGGGATAGAGGTAGGACGAGCTGCAATCATTAAAAATGATCATTTCAATATATTATTAAATAATGCAATAGGTAGTACATTCAATCTTACAAATATACTGTAAATAGAGAACTGACTTACCTTGATGAAGGTATGCCAATCATGTGTTTTCAACCCAGGCCCAAAATCACCTTTCTTTGATAGAAGAGTGCTTATATTTGCAGCAAATCTTGTTGGAATTTTTTTTTTTTTTATGACTTCTTTTAATGCATCACTCTGTTGCTCCGTTAATAACCAAGGAAGGGCGCTTGTATTTATGCAGTCTCCATTGCTATTTGATTCAATGGAAGCTTTTAGTGCATGATTGGATTCATGAATGTCAGTACAAATTTTGGCAATTTGTTCTCTATCACACTTTCCATCCAACATTTTCCATAGTGTCTCTGTTACATTCTTTCCAATATGCATAGCATCAAACAAATGTGCAATTGGGAGATCGTTGTAGTATGATAACCTACTAAATTGAGTAGGACAACTTTTCATTCCTCTAGGAAGTTGGTCATTGATGCCTTGACAACCTTCACAAGCATCAATTACAACGTTATCAAAATACAAATTTTAAACTTCGTATGACAAATTGGATATTACCTCGACAATTTAGTCAATCATATTCCAACTTCCATAAATGAGGTGTCATTCTTCGTGGCCTTGATGATGTCTCTTCTTTCCCATTGAAAAGATGTTTTTCAGCAATTCGATACCTATGATTATTGTGGAGAAAGTGTCTAAACTCATCAAACACCTGCTTTCTTAAAGATCTCGAATGACGAAATTTCATCTTCGGACCACAAATTGGACATGCAAATTTTCCCTTTGTCTGAAGACCTACAAGATCATGTAGAAGTGTTGATCATGTACAATTATCATGCGCAACTTAAACATTTGATAGTAATGTGTAAGCACTAGAACAAACCAAAAATATGTGATATTAACAATATAACATACCACAAAAATGAGTTAACCCGGGGGCATCATGTATTGTCCATACAAGCATTGCATGGAATTGAAATTGTCGATGTCCTATCGGTCTAGAGATGTCATACATAGTGATGCCATTCCATAACTTCAACAACTCGTCAATTAGGGGCTCAATATACACATTCATATCTTTCACTTGGTATTTACCTAACAATTGAATGAACATAAACATTACATTATTATTATGACCATTTTCATGCACTATTTATAAATTAATTTAGATAACTATAAAATGATAAAATTACTTGGCACAATCATTGACAACATTATGTGCTTCCTCTTTATGGACATCCAAGGAGGAATGTTATTATTAATAACAAAAATAGGCCACACTGAGTAAACAGATCTCATATCTCCATATGGATTGACACCGTCCGCTGCCAATGAAAGCTTCAAATTACGAGGTTCTTCTTTAAAGTGTGACCATGTTTCTTCTATCTCTTTAAATGCAAAACCATCGGCAGGCATTCGCATAATGTCATCCTGACTTCTATTGCGTACATGGTAATCCATAAATTGTGCCAAGGTAGCGCACCTGAATAACCGTTGAAGACGTGGAATAATGGGAATGTACTGAAGAACCTTGTGAGGCACTTTTTCTGTTATTTGATCTGACTGATATCTACTACTATGACAATCAGGGCATTCTGCTACAAATTCATATTGTTTATGATATAGAATGTGATCATTGGGACATGCATGTATTGTTTGATACTTCATTCCAATCTGATCCATAATGTTAGATAATTCTCGATACGAACAAGGCAAAATATTTGATGGTGGTAACAAAAACTCACTAATCAACCTACAACAAAAAATATGCATTATTAATATAATGAATAGTAATTGTATGCTAACATTGAAGATGACAAAAATGACATACCTTAGCATACGTGACATTGCTACATTGGATATACCATTCATAACCTTTAAGTTCACCAACAACACTATAGCCGAGAGTAGAGTTGTTTGGGAGCCTTCGTATAAGGGCTCGTGTACCTTCTCAAGTAATGGTATATCAAGGCCATCTTCATCATCATTATCAGATTCGCTAGTACCATCATTGTGAGCCTCTTCATCACCTGCCCCAATACCATCTTCTTCAATCATGTCCTCTGGCACATTATCATCTTCTTCCATGAGAGTGTTATCCTCAGCTTGGATATTCACACCTCCATGTTCCTCCAGTAGGAAATCCACATCCAGCAATGGACGAAAATCGTGGCCCCCTTCAACACGACCATGTTGCCTACAATGACTCTGGGCTGTTGTGATTAGAATTCTTCAAGTCTTTAAGCCTTTACACTTCTTGCAAGGACAATAACATTTATTAGGTTTTCTTCGAAACTGAGCCCACAATGCAGCCATTGTCTCATTTTGTTCAGAGTTCATATTGTCAAGCATGGTCTTTCTTCACAGGAAAATATATCTGCAAATAAATTGGACATGTTGTGATTAATGTTTATATCTGCACATATGGTTTTTCTTGATTAATGTTTTCAAATGTAACTAAAATGATCCTATAATTTCTAGAAGGCGTACATGTTTGGTATGTATAATTTCCACATGTTCAGTTGATGGTATAAATAGCTATGTAGTTCGTACTTCTAGCCATCTTAAGCTAGGCATTACTTTCTTATGTCAATCATATTGCATGAATTGGGCATAGCAAGTCAGCAAGAACAAGGCACATCAAAATCCCTTAAGAGCACTCAAAAGTCTTGGCACTAATTGGTGGGTACTCGCTATAACAACTTGGTCATCCATTGCTATCTGGGATCTTAGTCATCCATTACTATATTAAGAAAGATATTGGCAAATATTGTAGTTTGATGTGCACCAATATGAGGAATTAGAAGATAAGGAATCACATTAAGAAGTCAAATGATATGAAGGTATCATGTCAATACTAGTGATAAATTAATTCAATCAAATAAAACATATCCATATGGAATTATTGACTAAGGCCACTCTTAAAGAGGAGAGATCCAATTTTAGAGTAGGCCTCTGGTGTTCATCATTTACCTTAACATCCTAGTAGGTGCTTCCAGGTCTACCAAGACACAAACAAATATGTTGCCATGCATCCTCTTTTGAATCTAGAAATTTTGTATGAACCTAAGATCCACGATTGTTATTATGAAAAAAATGATGGAACGATATGGAAGCATTGAGAAAACATTTTAACATAGCTTCTTCCCCAAAAATCTCACATTGAACCTCAAATGAAGTTTGAAAAATGTCCTCTAAAACAAATATTTGTACAAAAATAAATAAAAGAATGAAATTTTTTTCATTTAAGTGAAATGATATCACTATAACATAAATGCCTCATAAAGTCCATTTACCACTTTGTTAGGGTATTGAGTGCAAAGATGGCTTCAAAGGAAGAACTTGATGATTCAAGGTTCATCCAAAATATTAAGAAGAAGAAAATCTGCTTGGATAACATTTCGAGTTAAGAGAATGAGGGGAGTGGCGAAGGCTTAAGCAAGTCTCCATACAACAAAGGTAAGGCAATGGCTGCACCAAATGAAGGTGACTTTGGATAAACTAAACCATATGCCAATTGGCTTACCCTTGAAGAAGGCTCATACTTTGAAGATGGAACCAATAAGCATATAGATTTCATAGATGAGGCCAATGCTATAGAAAATAGAGGGGAGGCTTCATCAAGTAGTGATGATGGATCAAACAAAAGAGTAGAAGGAAGGGAAGAATTTTTTTTTCCATGTCATATTCTAGAGGAAATCTTGACCTTGATATTTTGCAAACTTCGTCTCCACACTGTTCCAAATGCAAATAGTTTCTACTTCATAGCAACGTACTATTTTTGGATATGCTTACTTTCACAATCTATGGGAGCAGGGCAATGCACAAAGGTGGCTGGTGATGGAACTTTATGACGAAACCATTGGATCTTCCAAAGGTCTTGTTTTCTATGATGTCAATAGAAGACGAAGGTACAAGCAGATATTTAATGAAGACTGGAGATGTAGTGACTTGCAATGGTGTCTAAGAGCTAGAGATGGAGGCCTCTTGGCGTATAGCTGTAAGAGAAATGGGAACCTTCAAGTGGTCAATCCACTGACTATGCAGTCCCATTATATTGAAGATGTAAGACGGAACAGAGAAACCAAACTTTCATATTACATAAAAGATTATAATGATGATGTGGCTGTTCATCTCAACTATGATCCCAAGACAAAAACCTATCAGGTAACCCTTATAATTGGAAATCTTTACCTTGTCAGAAGTAAGAAATTTGCTGTTCTGATTTATAAATCTGTGAATAAGAGAAGGGAAATAAGAGATGCTCCCTTCGAGAAAAGAAGGTCTTATGACTATATGGCAATTGGCTTTTTACAAGTATTTTCATGCAGAACTAGAAAATCTATTGGGTTTCTAAAGATGGGACATATGTCTTTGTTTGTGATTTGAATAGAGATGGCAATATCAAGTATCTCTGGGTTTTACCGAGGACGCAAGGTAAACTGCATCAGATCTTGGGAATTTTAATGTACAACAACAGAATTATAATGGTTTGTAGTGGTGAGACACGATATCCAAATACTCCTATTTTTAATGAGCTTGATGAGCTTGGGGAGATCTAGAGATTTAAATATGAACTAACTGTAGCTTCCAAAATTTTGTTTTCTAGAATAACTATTGTAAATTTGTTAGCACTATCAACTTGATCTATGGCTAATACTTCTTTAGAATTCTCATTCTACTCTGACATTAGTGAAGCAACATAAATCCCTCTAAGCTTGGCCTTCGACGCTGCTTAAATAATAGAAGATCATGGTTCATATTATTATATGCAAAATTGGTCTTTGGTCAAGCTCCACACATTATTATTGCACCCTCATCATAGTCACCACATCAACAACACCTTTGATTTCTGAAAATACTTCTCAAATAGAGGAGTAATTGTATTGCAGATTTTGTACAGTATCACAGAAAAGTTTTAAATGCACTTATGTAGGGCCAACTTTCATGCAACATAAAATGAAGTAATGTGTAATTCGTTGCCTTAGATTCTATCATCAAGATACAGAGTTAGCCTAGAAGAATTTTTTTACATCAACATTTCAAATCCCATTTTGTCATTAGTATAATATAGAGTCAGAGATAAACATTTCTAGATTGACATTTTAAATCACATTCTATCGTTAGTATAACAGAGAGTTAAGGGAGAAGAATTTTTTTGCATTGACATTTCAAATCAGATGCTTGTATTGCACTGGCATAAATTGAGAATCCATCATCAGAATAATAGAGAGCTTGAAAAGAAGATATGTTTTTTAATAACTATCTAAAGCCCTATTATTTAAGATCATTGAAACTATTTTTAATTTAGTGGAGATGGAGGATGATGAAAGGCATGAATAATTATAGATTGTAGATTCACAACTATTAGACATTGCTCATTTTTGTAACTTCTTCCCAAAAATTGATCTGACATATGATATAGTTGAACAAGTTGTAGCCTGTTTCTCTCCTAGCTAGGTCTTCAACCAGAGTTTTATCTTTTGTTTCTCAAATTCTTAAACCACATTAAACATAAAGATAACAACCATCAAGCTGCAACCACCGAATTTCTCAAGAAACCCCCTTTCAAGTAAAAGATCATGACATAATAGCTTTCATTACCAAAATGGCAATGGTATAAGAGCACTTCTACAAATATCAAAACATTAAGAAATAAAAGGATTTACATCTAAAGATCAAAATGTGACAAGCTTTGTCAACTTACAAATTTTTTTACCATGTTGGGCATTATGATGAATTTCAAAATATGCAATTGAAAAAATATAAAAATGAAACAAATGAAAAATGCATTTCCCATATGGTGGTTAGTATTCAGCTATAGTAGTTGGGTGACTATCAAGAACTGATTTGATGTTCTTAGTTAAAGTATTTTGTTGTGATAGATTTATGGGTGGTGATGTGTGAAGCCAATCTTGGCTGTAGCAGAGAACAGAGTTCTCTCTCTGTGGGAAAAAATCAATATGTCATGGAAGTAAGATTTAGTTAATAAAAAAGGTCTTCTGCATGTGGTTTCTCAAGTTTTAAAATAACAAGTTCCATTATCCTGTGAAGTTTCAGCATTGAATTCTTTATATTTTCAGTCCTTTCCAATTTGTGGCAGAGCTATTGAACTTGTTTAATTTCTTGGTGAATAGTTTCACAGTGAAAAACTCAATACGCTAACAAAGCCTTCCTATTAATATATCGGGTTCTTTTACATAGACTAATTTCATTGGAAATGCAGATTTTATAGCGTTGAGAATCCATTGGGTATTTGATTGTTTTAAAATTTTGATTTGAGTTGGATTATCGACTTCCTATTTTGAGCTAAAGAACTGATACATTGGAATGCTTCTTAACAGTTCTAAGAATCACTAATTCATGTAACAACATGAGAAGAATAGCATCAGTTCTTTCTCTAAGTGATCCATAACATTTTTCTATTAAAATCTGATTTTAATTAAGTTTCTTGCTGCACTGAACTATTGCAGGTTCATGAACTGACTTGGCATTTTCTTGTTCACCCAAGGCACAATTTGAATGCACAAAACCTGTTTTAGAAAAATCTGAAACTATATCTTGGTGACGGCTTCATGGTATGTATTTCTCTTAGACTTTTCTTGGTCATTATAGTCCTTGTTTTGGTGGTCACTTTCAGATTTAAATAAATTTGAAAGTGTGCTTTGTTTTGGGCTCTATAAGCTGATTTTCTATGAATTATAAAAAGTTACTTTGGGCAGCTCTAAGATGGTTTAATTGAGTTGATTTTAAATCCCATCCATCATAATATTATCGGGCTGTTTGGAAGCCATGAAATGTGCAGATTTAATGTTGTTAAGTAGAGAATAAATGGTATGTGATGATGTAAGTTTCATTAAACTTTAAATGCAAGAATATTTGGTATTAAAAGAAGATCATCAAGCTCTGCATTATCTAATTTGATTTGAGGTTTTCTTATCCATTTTCAGGCTTAACAAACAATTAAGTTGTTTTATGTGAAAAAAACTCAAGGAATTGAATTTGCATTGGTAAGCTGATTCAAACTATAAATGATTCATGTCTGGGTATGCAGATTGGTGTACAATGGATGGTATAGAATGTGCTATATGAACAGTACAAAATTTAGCACCAACTCACCAAGACTACCAACTCCTAGAGAGAACGAACCCTCTTTGGAACACCATCTTCAACCACATGAGACACCAACCTCAATTCAAATACCAACTTCAAAAATATACACAGAGAAAAATAAATAGTAGTTGAAATCTTGTAACTAGCACTATATATATGTTGTCAAGGACTTATATCCACAAAAACTTTATTCACTTTTCTTAAGAAGTGCCGATCATACCAAAATGAATGGTCATGCTTGATGATTTCTTTTTTGATTTCACACCAATCCATCTCTCATCTACACATGTCCTTCAAAATGAGACCTAATCTTATATTGTCATCTACACATGTTTTTCAATAAGAGTGTAGAGGTGGTAGACACACATGATATTTTGGCAATAAAAGTTGAGGTTACTCCTCAACCTCACAAGGTTACAAGGAGATCGGACTCCTCCTATTGCTAAGCTAGAAAAACTAGCTAAATAGGGACCTACAAGAGCTACAAGGAAGAAGGCAAAGGCATAATGATACAGGGGCATCCAGAGATTCCAATTATTTTCAAGATCTGGGATTCTAATGCACTTTAAATGATTATTTTAATAATGTTGGGATGAGTCTTAGTTTTATATAGTTAATTTAATGATGTAATTGGGGGTTATAAGTTAAGAGTTTTGAATAAACTCCAAGATACTTTACTAGTATCTCTAATATATTTAGAATTATAATGAGTCGGGTGTGGGAAGTTAAAAGTCAGTTTTAAGAATTAGTTATTGGGTTACCTTCTTTTGAATATCTTTAGATATATCTAATTAAAGAAACCCGAGAGGAATATATATAATTTTTCTGAATAGTAGTAGTATGAGAAGATTTGAGAATCAAGGAAAGTGGAGAAACAATGTAATCAGGAATGGAATAATGGTAGAATTTAATTATGTTCAGATCTTTTGTTTCTTCATTGTTCTTATGCACATTTCTATGTTCTTAAATTTTTGAATCATCATAGATGGAGTAAACAAATTTTATGGAACTATATTGTATTCAAAACTTGCGCTAATTGCTATTTGGTTTGAAGATACTAAAGCTATCTATAATTTCTCTATTCTTACCTTGGTGGCTGGTCACAATGAGTATGAAATGGTTTAACAATAGTTTAAAAGAGAGTTGTGATTGAAGTCATCACCAATTACAATACAATATCAAAGATCTCAATTTTGTTTTGCTCCAAGTCAATTCTTGGTATCGGTTATTGGTTTCAAGAAGTTAAATGTTTGAATATGAAATTGGGGTATGCTTTATGATACCGGTTTCTTTTTTAAGATTTGGTTTTAGTTCTACATCGAATTTAAATAGTCCCAATTTGGAAACAACAACAATCTAGGTTGATTTGAGATCATAAGAGTGTTGTTATCTAATGAAAGAGGATTCTCTACACATATTAAAAGAGACAAAACCCATGACTACACTGGCAAGGGTTTGTAACTTTATTAGCATTAAGTGATCTGGCGTGAATGCCACCAGCATCAATGTGAAGAGGTTCAAACTTGTGAGCACATTGGATAAACAAGGGTACAATTGATGTAGATAAGTTTTATTTGTGAATAGAATCTGTATTGAAGAAAATGGGGTACATAATTGTTGTATCAGTTTACACAAACTCTAGCATAGTTTTAATTGTGTGAATTATTTTGAACTGTCTCTTTTCTATAATTTTTCCATTCTTTCACCCATTGGCTAAATGGTTTCTTGAAGACTCTACAAGCTTAATTTTTATGAAAATAATTAAAAGCGAAACATAGGGAAAAGAGACACTGAATAATTGAGGAGCTATAGTCAAAAGAGAAGCCAATATAGTGGGGCCACCAGTATCACAATTGCTTGAAGGCTTGTTTGAACTGGCAGATTCTCATTTTGTGAACAAGTGTTGAATATAAATTATTATGTAATTGTGAGAAGCAAAGAATCCATTATCAGCTATCTCAATAGCTTTTTGCATTATGATGTAGGTGATGGATGCTTAAACAGGGGAATAGAAATTGAACAAATGTTAGATGAACTAGCAGACTCTCCGAAAAATATTAAAGCTATGGTGATGGAAAACTGGTGCAAGCCAGTGGTTGATCGCCTTTGCAGGGGGTTAGTTGAATCAAAATTGGAAATGGCAAAAGCTCTTGCAAAATTTGATCTTGATGATAGCTGTAGAGAGTCATTAATTCATGCACATGTAATAGAGGCTTTAGTTGACATCCTGAAATCGAGGCAACTTGAATCAAAGCTTGCATCTCTTAAAGCTTTGGAAAACCTTTCATGCCAATCCAAAGCATCAAACCCACAGTTGGGGAATCCACCATGAAGCTAGCCAATGGCTACAAGATCACAACTTAAAATAGAGGTGTCTAGCAGTGAAAAGAAAACTCCCAAACCAATAAACAGAACATCCACGCAAGGCATGTAAGGTGGGATCCGCTGAGGAAAATTATATGTTACAAATTCCAATCACATTGAAGATGATGTGCTGAACAACGAAAAAGAGGAGATATAACAGAGATAGAACCTTACTATTCCGGCAGAGGTTGCACTGAAGCTGCCAAACATGGCACGTAATCTTCAAACCCTTCCTCTGCATGTAATGGCGCCACAAAATGCAGTATCCAACCAACATTAACCGCACAACCTTTCTTCCGGTTACGCAAGATTGAAATTAGGGCGCGACAAAGACTTGTTTTTAATTTTGGGAAAGTGTAAGTTCGTGTTGGTCAAAATTTTGACCAACACGAGCTTCTAGTTAAAAAATTTATATACATTGGCGTGGCAAAGACCTTGTTTTTAATTTCGGGAAAGTGTAAGTTCATGTTGGTCGAAATTTCAACCAACACGGGCTTCTAGTTAAAAAAATTATATACATTGCCTGCATAAAATGACCAATTTGACCCCATTTTTTTAGATGGTCAAAAATTTTGGTCTAAAAATGGGGTCAAATGTACTAGTGTTAATTTGTAGGATCAGAAACATGGGCATGGAATTATGTAGAAGAAAGATTCAAACTTGTATAATTTTGTGTTTGGGAATTGATTTTAGTTTTTCATCTTCAGGCCACATGGTTGTGTTTCTTTCAAGCATCTAGTGCCTGTGAGCAGCCAATTTTTGTATAACACATGTTCCAGGGTCTTCATGTTGGGTTGGAAGAGGCTTGTCCTTCTAGGGACTGCTTTAGAACTATAAGCTTATCATGCAATCAAGCTCTGTTTGCTTGATGTATCATTCTTTTGTCTTTCTAAAAAGATTGTAGTAGTTTCTTTCCTCTTCCAAGAAGAAAACATAGAGTAGAGTGTAGAGTTTGCTATTGCTATATATATGTATTATGTTACAACATCCTAGTGTGTCTGGTGGTCTACTAGTATGTGAGCTACCTAACTCTTGTAGTAGAGCTGGGTGTAGGCACCACCAAACATAGTAGACCCTAATATGACATTTTTACTATCCATGATAACTTCAATTGGTATATATATTTAGATAATTCCTCAAAATATTGAGGATTTTGGATCATATTTCATGATATTTAGAATATATTTCAATATCTTTTGGATTATATTTCATGATACTTTTGATATCTTGAATTATATTTCAGGATATTTTGTATCATACTCCATCAGACCAAGATAAGCAAGATGAATTTATATTGTTCATTTATAAATAGTTCTAAGAAAAATAAAATTTCATTATAGGACTTTTGAAAAAAGAACACTAAGTAGTTTGAGAAGATGATATATATGTTCTTCTGCTGTTTGAATGGACTTATTGATTGTTCTCTTTTCCTTCTTGGTATTGCTAATTGTTATGACTCTTGGAGGCGAAATAAAGTGTATGATTGATGCACATATGTATGTTTTCTTGTACTACAAGGATGGGTTTATCAACAATGGGCAATCCTCATGCATACCACTAGGGTTCAGGTTTCATCCAATGAATGAAGAACTTTTACACTATTATTTGAAGAAAAATGTGTCCTATGAGATCATTGACCTTGATGTTGATCTTAACGAGCTTGAACCTTGGGACCTCCATGGTATGGATTGATTTCTTCTTAATAGAATTTTCTTTAAGACTTGTTATCTTTGTGACTTTTTCCCCTAATTGTTATTTTGAAATGAACCAGAGAGATGCAAGATAGGTTCTTCTCCACAAAATGAGTGGTACTTTTTCAGTCATAAAGACAAGAAGTACCCAACAGGCACCTGCACAAATAGAGCAACAACTATAGGGTTTTGGAAGGCAACTGGCCATGATAAGGCCATTTATATGAACTTCAAGAGGATTGGAATGAGAAAGACCTTAGTCTTCTACACTGGGAGAGCCCCTCATGGCTAGAAAACATAATGGATTATGCATTAATATCGCCTTGAAGATAATGAGAATACCCAAATAAATGTACGTTCTACTGTTCTCTTCCCTTCATTTATGAAGCTTCTCTAGCTACATACTGAAAAAGATATCATTTTCTGAAGTAGCTTAGCATAGTATGATCTACACTCGGTTATCACTTCAATCAACACTTTTCTTATGATTATTGATTCACATTGACTCAAAATTTATGAGGAAGAATTTACACTATGTCTTCTTGATAAGCACGTCACTGTTCATATTTGCACATAGTGTATTGAAACTAAGCAACACTATGATCCAACTATTTTGACACCTCTCTCAGGCAGCCGACAAAAATTAATCTATTAAGTTATAACTTTATTTTTCCTTAAAAGTTTATACAACGCTATGGTACACAATGCGGAATCAATATGAAACATACACATTAAGCAATGCAAATATAGTTTTGATTACTGAAAGCTTCCTTACTGTTTCAACGAAGGTTGCACTGAAGTTGTCAAACGTTGTTGGCACTGGCAGTAAAATGCTGTTGGCACGTAATCTTCAAACCCTTCCTCTGCTGGCACCACAAAATGCAGTAAACGATAAATATTAACCGCACATCCATAGCCTTTCTTCCAGTCATGCGGTAAGAGTGAAATTAGGGCGCGGAAAAGAGCTTTTTTTGGATTTTGACATAGTGTAAGTTCGTGTTGGTCAAAATTTTGACCAACACAGGCTTCTAGTTAAAAAAATTATATACGTTGCCTTGCATAAAATGACCAATTTGACCTCATTCTATTAGATGGTTGAAAATTTTGGTCTAAAAATGGGATCAAATGTACTAGTGTCTTCAAAGGGAAAAAGGAAAGCACTTATGGAAAATACAGGTTCTTCTTCAAAATGGATACTTGACTCAGGTGCCTCCTACCATATGGGTTCTTCAAAGGGAGACTTTTCTTCATTGACACAATCACAGGTACTGCACATCTTCATGGGAGATGATACTAAAATAGAAGTTGAAGGGAAAGGACATGTGGAAATGGACAATGGGAATTCAAAGATGTTCTCTACGTTCCAAATCTTAGCTCTAATCTCCTCTCAGTTTACCAAATCGCTCACCTTGGATATGGACACAAAGTTGAGTTCCTTCCAGATTCAGTGATGGTGTGATGTCTAAAAGATGATTCATTGGTTGCAGTGGGAAAAGTCAATGATGACAAGAGGCTTTATTCCTTCTCCCACTTTGTGCCTAAGTCTCCTTCTCAAGCCTTATTAATTCACTCAAATTCACAAATCAAACTATGACATGAGCGGTTTGGTGATCTTGCCTTCCGCAATCTTCGACAACCTTGCTCAAAACACATGGTCAAAGGTCTACCTAACATCAAATTTTCTAAGGGTGAGTGTTCATCATGTTCAGTGGATATACATCTCGAGAAGTATGATAAAAGGAAATCTTCTAGAGCACTAGTTGTTCTCCAGTTGGTTCACATGGTTTTAGCAGGACCCTTTGCAATGACATCAGTTAACCAAGGCCGCTACATCCTTAATTTTATCGATAACTTTTCATGCTTTACATGGGTCTACTTCCTTCATCAAAAGAATGAAGTGGTTGATAAGCTTCAAATCTTTAAGAGTAATGTTGAACAAAAATCTAGGAAAGACATCAAAGTTCTTTTAATGGACAATGAGAACAGATATATGGATAGAAGACTTAAAGACTTTTGCAAACTTGAGGGCATTGATCTTTAGAATCCACTAGCATTTAGTCCACACAAGACAGATGTTACAACTATGAGGATTAGAACTCTTAAGACCATGGCATGTTGCATGATAAAAGCCAAGTCTCTTGATCCAACACTTGAAGTGGAAGCCATTAGCAGTGCTACTCACATACTTAATAGGTCTCCTCATAATGCCTTAAACTGCAAGACTCCTTTTGAGGCATGGTG
Organism: Cupressus sempervirens; assembly: GCA_028749045.1. Lineage (NCBI taxonomy): Eukaryota > Viridiplantae > Streptophyta > Pinopsida > Cupressales > Cupressaceae > Cupressus > Cupressus sempervirens. The sequence continues at coordinate 1,047,442,415 of CM053785.1, read as the reverse complement.
TGACAAAAAATTAGTTGTGAGTCACTTTAGAGTCTTCGGTTGTCTAGCATGGGCAAACCTATCTTCCAGGGGATGCAAGGCACCACCACCTAGGCCTTGTACTTTCATCAGTTATGAAGACAATGTTAAAGCTTATAGACTTATGGATCTAGAGACACATGAGATTTTTGTGAAGAAGGATGTTCACTTTGAGGAAAGTTCACCTAGCTTATCTTCTAATCCTCTCTACACTTCATACACTATGGAAACTGATAATGACACCATCGATAGTGCTTAAATAGATTCAGACATGTGGGTTTCTATCAATAGTTGGAGTGAGAGGTCACATCATCAATATAGTCCACATGCATACATTGCCATAGTGATAGGTCTAGTACAACAGGGTACATGTTGTCTTCCAGCTCCAACTTTAGTTGATGACTTCTTGGTAGACATTGCAGGTTTGTTCACGGAGTCACACACCACAGATTTGGGAGAGAACCTTGATGATTTACATCTTCTCATTGATGACGATGATCCTCCTATAGTTGTTGCGAGGGCTCACTCTGACCCTCATGTCCATTCTCTACATGATCAATCTTCACAAGTTGGCATGATTGTGGATCCTTATGAACAATAGTTGTTGGAGGTCTCTTTATCAGTTGAAGAGACAATTGGCTCATTGGAACAGGTTCAATAGACATCCTTGCCAGATCTACATTCATTCTTTTTAGTACAATTAGAAGGGGCAACCATCAACATTAACACAGGGACACTTGAGTAGGTTTTAGGGCCACCATCCATCTTCAGGATCGTACCTTTTCCATTATTTCTTCCAACAGGGAGGAACATTATTCAACATTCTTGGACCAACTTAACAATCACTGATCAACATTTTTCATTGGGGGGGGGGGGAGACTACCTTGTCTCTCTTCCTCTTCTTTCTTATGGGGGGGACTTTTTCCTCTTATGAGGTCTTATTCTTCTCATTCTTCACTATTGTATACACTGGATGTATGTCATAATAGGGGGGTCTTGATTAATCCATCCATCCATGCATCCCTTTTCATCTCTCTTTTCGGGGGAGGGTTTTTTCCATCAGATTTTCCCTCTTTCTCTGCTTTATGTGAGATTGCATTTTCATTATGTACATGGGTACCTAACATGGCCTAATAGCTAGGACCCATCATGCATTTCATTCTATTTTTCGTAAGCTTAGGGGCATTCCCCTAAGTTGCACTTAAAGAGGGGTGTTGGTGTAAATACATATTTACTATTTACACTTACTTAAGTTTACTTAGATTAATGCATATTTTATTATTTTTCATTATTTTATTATTTATTTTGTGAGACACTTAGGAGTTTGTGCACCATTTTGAGTTGTCATGTTCACAACACAAAAGTACACAACTCTAATTCAACACATGGTGTCTACAACACTGGAGTTTGCATCATTCACTAAGTTGTCATGTAGACAACACAATTATTCACACTTCATTTTTAGCACGTATTGTCTACAACACTGATTTTCATGTTACACCATTGTAGGCTTATCCTCTCACCATCGCACTTACTTCTGTGCTTAATGGAGGATAACCCATATCTGGTGGACATGTGCCTAGTTGTATGACTTATCATGTAGCTAATTCTTAGGCATTCTAGATGCATCTCAGAGGCCTTTATACATAGACACTCCTAGTGTACCTTAATGCATATTGAATTGAATACATTGTTATTCTAATCATACTCCTTTTTGGTCTACAAGTGCTTGTGTTTGAGTTCTTAGTTCTTCGGTGAATTTTTTCCTAAGAAAAATTCTTACAAGGAGCAATGCCTTGTTGATTTCCAGATTGGGTAGTATAGGGACCAAGTGTTGTGTGATATTGTGGACATGAACAGTTGTCATCTGTTGCTTGGTAGACCTTGGCAATATGATTGTAAGGCTATGCATGATTGTGTCAAGAATGTATTTACTGTTGAGAAAGGTGGTAGAAAGTTTTCCTTGATTCCTTTGCAAAATGAAGAGCTTGGTAGGAGGAACTTGAGTATTGGTAGCCAAGTTGAGTTGGCTAACTCTGAGAAGGTTGGAGTTCAGTGTGGAAAGAAAATCTATAGCACACCTAAGATGGATGCGAAGAAGCTGAAGAAGAACAAGGGAAAGAGTGTACAAGTTGAAGATTTAGAGGATATGTATGTAAAGAACCAGTTTGAGATTTATGTGTTGAATCTCAGAAGATGTTCTTCCTGTTAGTAGAACATCTTTTCGAACCTGGGTTGTCTAATGCAGGACCATCCTAGGCTTTCTTGCAATCCTGCATATTGAAGCTGAGTGATAGTAGTTTCCAATTTTCCTATTGCTACTAAGCTATCAGGTGGAGGCCAAGTTACTATAGCTCTAGTGGATTCTGAGTTATTGTAGCTCTAGTGGGTGCCAAGTTACTCTAGCTCTAGTGGATACCGAGTTACTGTAGCTTTAGTGGGTGCTGAGTTACAATAGCTCTAGTCGATGCCAAGTTACTATAGCTCCTAGTGGGTGCTGAGTTACTGTAGCTCTTAGTGGATGCTAAGTTACTGTAGCTCCTAGTGGGTGTTGAGTTACTGTAGCTAGTGGATGCCAAGTGTTCCTATATGTGCCAAGTGCCATTATTGGTTTTGGTTCTGATTATGCCAAGTTGTCTGTGACTTGACTTTTGGCATTTAATTTATGTATGGGTTTGTAATTTGTGTTGTGGATGGCTTGTGGCTCAACATATATTATATGTGGGGGATTTAATTTAGTTTGTAATGAACTAGGTCGACTTGTGGCTTAGTTAGGTATAAGTAAAGGGTTTTGTGGAGTCTTTAGCAGAGCAGAGAGAGAATTCATTCATTTAGGGGAGTGATGGGGATTGTGTAGATGTGAATTTTGAAGATCTGGGGTTGCGGCTTCTAAACCAGAGAATTTTCTTGGTGGACCTAAGGGTACAAGTGTGTATTTTCTTGGTGTTCTTATCTAATTGTGGATCTAGACTAGCTAGAATTGAGTTTGTAAGTGAATCTTGTTGGATCTTGCAAAACTAATATTGTAATTGTTGTTTGTATTTGGCCCTAACCTAGAAGACCTTACAACCAGGCATATTGCATGTAATTAGTTATATCTATAAATAAATAGTTTTGATTTGGTATCAGATCTTATATTATTGTTGTTGTGTTGTATTTCTCCTGTGTGGTTGTTTGCTAGGGGTTTTGACATCTCCTTTAGGCATTCTATTGCCTTGCACTACATCACTACCCAAAAAATAGATAAGAAAGAAATGTGGGATGAGATTAGTTCCTTTGTGGAAGATAATCATAAAGAGAATTGTATTATTGATGGTGATTTTAATGCAATCTTAAACCTAGAAGAAAGGTATGATGGTTCTCAGATGATAACACTGGTAATAAAAAACTATAGAGAATGGGATGGGAAAAACAATCTATTGGATATACTAACTAGAAACAGAGTATATACTTGAAGCAACAAAAGAAAATACTTTTTTCATATAGTAGAAAAACTAGATAGGTTTTGTTTTTCAAAGGGGAATTAAGTGCCATAGATTTGGCACTCTAGTTATCTACCACACGTAGGCTTGGATCATTATCCAATCAAAATTGAATTAGTAGAACCTATCAAACCATCAAGGAATCCATTCAAATGTGAAAAAATGTGGTTCTTAGACAAAAAGTTAATGGAAAACATTAGGCAATGGTGGAAAGAAGGTAATTTCCAAGGATCCAAAATGTTCTTCTTTGTGTCTAAACTTAAAATGCTTAAAGAAAATATCTTAAAATGGAATAAAACTCACTCCAACAATATATTTAAAGAAAAATTAGATAATGAAGAAGAGCTTAAAAACTAAATGACGAATTAATTAAAAAAGGAATGGATAATGAAAAATTTAACAAAGAGAAAGAGTTATTAGCAAAACAAGAAAGCATATTGGCAAAGAAGAAGATATTTTGGAAACAAAAATCAATGGAGAACTGGTTAGTAGAAGAAGACTGAAACATGAAATTATTTCATAACACTATTAATAATAGATCTATTAACAAAATATCAAAAATTAAAAATAAAGAAGGGAATATAGAAGAAGATCCCACTAAGATAACATAGGTATTCATAGATTATTATAAAAATCAACTTTATAAATTTTACTTTTCCAATCAGCTAGCACAAGAAAAGATGTTAAAAACAATTCCTAAATTGATAGCATTAGTAGATAATCAATTTATTAATAAATCCTTTTCTCTAGAGGAAATTAAAACCATCCTCTTCAACCTTAACCTAGATAAATCATCAGGAGCAGATGGTTTTCAAGCATTCTTCTTTCAGAACTGTTGGGATATTATAGGAGTGGACCTCTGGAAGGCAATAGAAGCCTCAATAAATGTAGGATCATTATTGATGAAGATCAGCCATACCTTCTTAACTCTTATACCCAAAAAAATGAGCTATGAAGAACTTGACAACTTTAGACCTATCACATTATATAATACAATATACAAATATTATCAAAAGCCTTAGCTTTTGGACTTGAAAATATCCTTGCTAAACTAATTGCCGAAGATAAAATTGGTTTTTTACCTAGTAGATCTATCTTAGATGATATTTCTATCATTCAAGAAACTATCCATTCAACTTCTAGGAAAAAGCATGCATGCATGCTTCTGAAACTAGACATCCAAAAATGCTTATGATATGGTGGACTAAAGAATTTTATGTAAGACCCTCGAAGCATTTGGGTTCTCTCATCAATGGATTAACATCATAATTAAAAGTATAAAAACACCAAAAATTTCACTCCTTATAAACAGTTCTCTAGAAGGGTTCTTTAGTATAACCAGAGGGATGCGACGAGGAGACCCTATATCACCCTTTTTATTTATTATCATGGATGAAGCATCTAGTAGAGCAATGAAAAAAGCTCAAGTAGAAGGTAAAATCAAAGGAATAGCCATAGCAGAAAACATCCTAAATGTTACTCACCAACAATTTACCGATGACACAATCCTATCAAGAGAAAGTACAATACAAGAAGCACAAAACTTTAAAAAAATTATACAAGAATGTAAAGAAGCTTCTGGGAAAAATGTTAATGTTAAGAAATTAGAAATATTCTTCCTCAATACATCATGAAGAATGGAAGATATTATCTACAATAGTATGAGATTCAACAAAGGCTCCTTCCCATGTAAGTATTTAGGTATTCACTTAGAAAATTAGGAAAGAAAAACTAAAAAATGGAATAATATCTTAGATAGAATTGTGTTGGTAAATAGGTTTGCCACTATTAAAATTTCCCAACAGAGTGTATGTGGTAAACTATTCACAATAGTTGGATAGGCCCTTGTTATGCAGCTTTTCTCTACGTTTAGAGGGGCATCTCCCTCGTATGATATAACTTTTAAAGATTTTCCAATAAAGAATCTATAATTTTAAAGATTGAGAGAAAGCCATTCAAGACAAATGCACCGCACGACCTCACAAATTTCTTGAGTCAACATAGAATGATAAAAAAGGCAATCAAGAACTATGCTTGAAAATGACCATTATTACCATTCTGATTCATGATTCATAAACATTTGCACAATACCATGAGAATGCTCACTATAAAAGAATCAATAGTTTAGACTACAAAAATCTTGATTTTAGAACAAGAAACCAAAAGCGTATCTCATTTCATTTTTTTGCACCAAGAACATAATAGAGATTTTCAATTTCAGAGACAAAAGCTGTACATACTTTCCAAAATTTGTCTCCTAATCAAAATTAAACATAGTGTTTCCTTATTCTAAAGTCCAAAAAGTCCCCCCTTTACAAAGCCAAAAAGAGCCGTTATATAGACATAGAGGTTAATAACTACCTCATCTTGGTTAATAACCACCTCAAAAATACGTAATTTTGGAGAGGTTAATTAACCTCAATAAAATTAACTTATACAAGGAAAAATTTAGAAAACAAAACTTTAGCTAGAATTTCTAAGGATGTATACATATCCAATCACTGGTCTTCCAACTATGAACTCTATCTATCTAGACATAATTGACTTATCCCAGAAAGCCTTGTAAGCATCAAGGATGATCATCATTGAATCATAATTTGGAATGAGCACGTTCTCCATCCTAAGTTTGGCTATGAAGTATTTATCCTGGATCTCTTCCAACTCTTGTCGATAGGCTGAAATGTTGCAATCTTCTAGAGTGACTGCGACCAGACTAAGTTTCATCATAGTTTCAACATTCGATACTTGATTCTCTATTCCTGAGTGAATTTGGATATAGAAAGAATCAAGAAGAAATTGGCAATCAATATGTTGAAGATCACTTACCATCGCCCCACCTGTGATAGTAGAGACTAATTCATCTGTAACTTTCATTTTCAGCTGCTCCCAAAAAGCTATTAGTTTCTCAAACTCAATGATCCCTTTGCTGATATTTATCATTTTTCAATTGAAACTCTTACTCCAGATATGTGTCTGATTCTCACTTGGATCAGCAATAATTTTCTCAAGAACTGGGGTGCTTGTATCTAACTTGGCCATTTCTTGCGATTCATCAACTACTTTTTGCCAGGTGACTTTCTGTTCTTTTCTGCTTTCTAGCTCTTTAGAAATTTCCTATATCTATTCGATGGCTTTTCCATATATTTCCTTCAATGCAATTATGAATTTTGAAGCATCTTCTATCATTCTGTTTATCCAAGCTTCGATCATCATACTATGTGACTTGAATTTGTTTCCTCTTTCAACAACAACATGATCAAGAATGCCATTAGGACTTGTTAAGGTTGGTGAAGTAACTACTGTCTTCGCATTAGAGGAATTGCTAATCGAATTGATGTAAGACACCAACATCTGAACTTGCTCATTGGATCTTTTCTCTTTCTTTTCTCTTTGTAACATTTGGGCAACAGTCACTTCAAAATTTTGAAAGTCTCTTTCTGCAGTAGATGGACCAAGATCAACCTTATCCAGAATGAAATCCAATTCAGATACTTGATCAACATTTTTTTCAATTATGGGCTTGGCTGTTTCTACACATAGTTGCCTGAAGTTTTATCAATGGCTAACCTGGACATCACTTTAGTCTTTTTCACTTTAGGAGGCTTCTGAAGGAAACTAGAGATCACATCAAATGGAGGCAGGATCATTTCAACAAATTTCTTCTTCTGAAGACTAGTCTAGAACCATGAATGCGTAGTATCTGAAACTTGCATGTCACCTATTATATTTTCAGCAATCATCATTAAATCTTCTAAATTAGATAATTGATTATCCAACTGTGTGATGTCTATTAATGTTACCTCAGGAGGAGAGAGGATCAAATGAGGAATTACTACATCATGAGAGGATGTAACGAGAATGTGTGGCTCAACAGTTTATAGTGTCACAACTATAATATCCAATGCCAATAGGAAAATAAATTTCATCTATCCTCCTGTTCTTGCAAAGTTTATTGATTTGACTAATTTGGCTGCACATTTCAATCAAGAGCAATTTATCATGAACAAATCTAGGTAGCATTAGGGGACACCCATAATAGGCAACTAACCTGATATAAGTGAACTTCAGGAACTATATGAAGACACTTCCATACTTTTGTACTTTCATCGCCGCTTCTGGTGAAATTCTAAGTCCCATGTTTCCTTGAATTTCTCTTACAGTCAGCATTGTGAATGCATCATTCACTCTTCTAAAATGGTGTAGGCTATTTTCATACTGTATCCGAGGAAGATGATTGTAAATAATAGCCGTATCATCATATATACCTTGCCGGTTAAGCATTGGCCAACTTTTGGTACTTGCAATAGCGTAGAAAATGTATGAAGTCATGTAGAAGAAATCATTTTCCTGAAGTTCCATGAGTTGTCTATGCAGTCAGTCATTGATAATTTCAGCCCAATCAATGTGTTGCTTCCCTTCGCAGACCATGTTAATAAATAGGAACATCCAACCTTCGAACTCATGTGAATCCTAAAGTCCTATTATCCTACTTAATAGAGTTACCATGTTCGCTACATCTTCCTTTAACAATGATCTGTGAATGGATTTGGCTAGTTGAGATTTCCCTTTCCTTGGTTGCAAAGGCCATGACCTGGAAATAGTGTTTAAACACTAAGTTTGATTCACCATATATTACTCCTTGGTAGTTCTTAAATTGATGTTGGCATATTGCACTCTAGTAGGCAATCAGAAGGCAATGACAATAGAAATAGGATCTAGATGGACAATTACTTTATTATTTGATGAAATAACTTCTCTAATATTTGGATGATAGGCCTTCATGCATTCCAATACTAGATGAGGGCACTGTACTGAGATGGAGTGTCCTCCTACTTGAGCCAAACTGCTTTCCAATATCTTTTTAGCTAAAGAGGTCCTGTCTTCACTCTCAAGAGATGACCAAAAATCTTGAAGGAAAACACTTCCTAAAATGGTATCACCAATGTCAGGAAGTGTACTTTTTAAAATAGGAGCATCATTCAGCCTCTAATATTTATACTTCATGGTTTGGCTATTGATCCTTCCTATTGATTACTTTGAATTCCTTCAAAGTTCTTCACAAATTGGAGACTTCACAATTTAAACTGAAATTTGTTTGAAGACACTCAAACCTATACTCCATTTGAAAACTTGTCCATCAATTCATATAATATTGTGCAAGGTTCCTGAGCTAGCTCCAATATTCAATTTCAATACTTTTCAATCAATCTGTGTATATTTGATCAATGTATTATTGATAACAACAGGTACAAGATATATATATGCTTAATCTTTCTTCTAATTTTTGGCATTGTTAATAAACATAAATGAACTATATCAAATAATTCATGTGCTTGTGCTAGGATCTTTCAATTTGCTAGATTAATTTACAAAGCTGCTAGTTGAAGTTTATTATTTGGTCAAATAATTCAACCACATTTTAATTATGCATTCTATCAAACAAGTCAGATCTAGTTTGTCATCCCTGCTCTTTTCATCTTCAATGACTATGCTCTCTTTAAATGTTTTGGATTATAAATGAACTCCTTCTTTGCAAATTGAGTGTGAAAGACTTCAAATCACGTATTGGATCAAGTCTTTTTGAATCTGTTGAAATTGGCTCAACCGTCATCATGGGATACCATGAGTTTTCTTTGATGACAAGAACAAATTCCACTAGTTGCTGTGGTAAACCTCCATAATTTTTGACACCACTACCTTTGTTGTTTTCATTGGTGTTCCATCTAAGGGCAAGAGCGGGACTGGGCATCCAAGATTCCCAATACCTTAGATTCACCTCTCCTGACACAAATGGTCTCCAATCCAATCACTTCCTAGCAGTTGCTTATAATTCCTTTATCATTCATAAACTCTAGCCATTTGTACCTCACTCCACCTATCCAATTTAGCAAAAGGTTTTTCTGAAAAATGTAAGATGCAACACTATCAAATTAAACTCAAAAAGGAGTTTTTGCCACAAATTCTCCTAGCCTAATACTCTTATGTGATCTACAAGCACCGAGTAAACACGTCCATACAACTGTATCAAGTTTTATTGGCAACTTGATGATAAAATTTAGAGATTGCTCAAGATAGCCAACATGGCTAATAAGATCAACCGTGCCTGCATAGTGATTTTTCTTGGGGGTTATATTAGACTCAACAATGCAATTGTAGTATCATCATCAACTAGGCCTGCATGGCTATATGAAAATAAAATAGAAAAAAAGGTTATGTGATCGAGCTTGGCTCCAGAAAGCTTCATTAATTCAAAGAGTTCAAGAGCATCTTCATTTTTTTCACTCCTATGCCATTGATCTCCAGATGTGCAAGCTAGGTGGAAGATAAATCTTGTCAATGGAATTTGAGCCGAAGTAGTCTTTTCAAACCTGATTCTCTTTCTTCGCAAAAATATTACTCCATTTGAATCACATATGGAATTTTGAACTTTTGGAAAATGAGGTTAATAAATACCTCTAAAATACGTATTCTGGAGCTTAACCTTAACCTTTGAGACAAGAAGTTAAGGTTAATATCACAAGCTTATCTTAACCTCTTTTTAGAAGGTTAATTTTAGAGGCTTATCTTAACCTCTTTTTAAAAGGTTAATTTATGAAGCTTATCTTAACCCTTTTTAAAAGGTTAATTTCTAAAGCTTAATCTTAACCCTTTTTTTAAAAAAGAGAGGTTAATGGTTGAAAATACACATTTTTGGTTCCTTCATTAATCTTGCAACAACTTTTGACTCGAAAGCTGGATTTTGAAAATTCAAAGTGCTGGGTGGAGCTGGGAATGAGCCGAAGATATGGAAGGACAAAATTTCTCAAAAAAATTAGAGATGAAATGACTATTTCAATGCTTAAAACAAGGCATATTTCAAAAATAACCAAAGCATTAACAAGATCAAAATTGAGACAATTTTGATAACTGGGCAACAAATTGATAAGCAGATTGAAAGTTGGAAAGGAAGATGCTGAACAAAGGCAAGAAGAACTTCAAAAATTAAGCCTATTCTTTTAGTCATCCCTACTTATCAAATTTCATCTCTCTCCTTACCTAAAAATATTAATAAAAGACTAGAATGAAAACTCACAAACTTCTTTTGGAAATGAATAGAAGAAAAAAAGAAATTAGCATTCATTAAATGGGAAAATATTGGTAGACCTAAAGAATTAGGAGGTTTAGGTATCAAATTTTTAGTTGGTAGAATGAAGAATTAGGAGAAAAACTAGTTTGACAAATGTATCAAGAGAGAGACATCAAGTGGGTCAATGATTAGTAAATCTGTTACTTGGGACATAGGGAATGGGGACGAAGCTTTTTTTGGGAGGACTCTTAGGATGTCCTTCCTCCTCTAGATAGTCTCAATGTCCCTGCAAACATTAAAAAAACTTTAGTTAATCTACTGGGGAAAACATGTAGCTAACTATAAGAAACTCAAAAGGGTGAATGGGGAGGAAATTTAGATGTGGAAATATTTAGAAGGTATAGATTTAACAATATAAGAAAAAGAGAGTTTTGAACATATACTCAATTAGTGATAGGTCAATCACAAGAATAGATATGATAAAATCATTTTGGGGCCCTCAAAGGATGAGTTATATAGTGTGAATAAATTATATGATCTTACAATAAAGTCTCAAAGATGGGAGGTGATTAATATGCCTCTCAAGTTGTGTTGGGATTCAACTTGCTTGCCAAAGGAAGGAATCTTCATATGAGCTACCATTCAAAAGAGAATTTTAAGAGCTGATAGATTTTGAAAGATGGGGTTTGAGGGACCATCAAGATACCCATTGTGTAAAGAAAACTCCAAGACAACATAACATCTACTTTTCCATTGCTCCTATACAAAGGAATGTTGGTACTGGCTCTGTCAGAAGTTAAATTGGACTACTCTCCTCCCTAGGGATCTTAATAGTCATTTAATTGGTTGACCTAACAATGGTAAATTTAAAATATATAATAAACTTTGATACATATCTCCATCCATTCTCATGTGGGAAATTTAGAAAGAAAGAAACATGCGTGGATTTTGTAATTTAGAACTCTATATTCCTTCCTTTCTCAATAAAGTAGAAGTATGCATAATAGAATTTATGAATAATAATTTAAGAAGACCAGTAAAAGAAGAAGGGTATTTCGCTGAATGGGATGATGAAATGAATAAAAATTGGGTCAACCTTATCAATCCTCCATTCGTTTATCATAAGAAAAACCTACAAGCAAGAAAGAAATGTAGATGGGAACCACCTCCAACTAGATGGATACAATTAAAATTTGATGACACTTCAAGAGGTAGCCTGGGGAAGGAAGGTATAGGATGTATCATTCACTCCAACTCTAGAAACTGGATGATAAAAAGAGCTAAGCTATTAGGCATCTCAATGAATAATATAGCAAAACTAGAAGCTCTTCAGGAAGGGCTTAGGTTTACAATTAGCCTAAGCTTAGAAGGGTCTCTCATTAAATGGGATGTAGAAATGAAAAATAATTGGGTCAACCTTATTAATCCTCCATTGGTTTATCATAAGAAAAACTTGCAAGTGAGAAAGGAATGTAGATGGGAACCACCTCCAACCAGATGGATAAAATTAAAAATTGATGGAGCTTCAAGAGGTAATCCAGGGAAGGCAAGTATAAGATGTATCATTTGCTTTGAATTTAGAAATTGGATGATAAAGAGAGCTAAGCTATTAGGCATCTCAATGAACAATATATCAAAACTAGAAGCTCTTAGAGAAGGGCTTAGCCCGAGTTTACAATTAGGCATAAAGAAACTAATTATTTAAGGGGATTCCCAAATTATTTTGAATTATTTAAGAAAAAGGAAGACTCCGAATTGGATTATTAATTCAAAAAATAGAGACAATACTTAACCTTATAGATAATTTTGAGGAAACTATGTTTTTGCATATCTATCAAGAAGGAAATACAAAAATTGACTTAGCAAATAGGGGAGTGGATGGCGAGGACATTACTTTGCGAGCACCTGAGGCCTTACATTGACTTGGGTTCTCCATTACCCTTAGCTATAACCTTAATTTATCCTTATTCATCTATCTTTTGTTTGTTTATTTTTTTCCCACTCCTTAGATATTCATCTTATCCTTTTTTTTCCCTTTCCCCATTTATTATTACCTCTTAATCTTCTAATCATTAAAAAGAGTAACCTTTATCTGACATTCTAAACATAGTAATTCAAAGTTTAGGATTATTTGTGAATCTTAAATATTATATAAAAGAATTGTCTTAAATCTTAAGGGTAGAAATCATGACTTGTTCATATTGTTGGCCACCTTTGTTTATGTATCTATTCATCATCAAGAACCGTCTAGGACTTTCATGAAGGTTGAGTTCTTAGAAATATGGGCTTGTATATTTATTCTTGTTGGTGTAAATAATTATTCACTATTTACACTTACTTAAGTTTACTTAGGTTAATGCATATTTTTATTATTTATTTATTAGCCACCTAGGAGTATGCGTACTCTTGTGAGTTGTCATGTTGACAACACAGGAGTCTGCACTTCTTTTATGCACATGGTGTCTACAACATAGGAGTTAGCACACTAATTAAGCACATGGTGTCTACAACCTTGTCATTCTTATCCACTCATCTAGAATGATGGATAAGGCTTGTGCTTAGTTGTCATGATGCTTATCTTATCTCCTAGTTCTTTCTAAAGACATTCTAGGTGCTTCCTAAGAGGCCTTTATATATAGACACTCCTAGTGTGTTTGAACATCATATACTGAACAGAGAAATGTATTAGGACATACTCTGATTAATTGATCATATCCATTTTTGGTCTACAATTGTGCTTGTGTTTGAGTTCTTAGTTCCTGGGTGAATTTTGCCATCAGAGCTATACCAAATTCTTACAATTCTAATCTCTTACACTTGTTGCTTTTGCTTGTTCTCTAGGCCTAGTGTCTTTTGTGTTTTGTGATTCGTGTCCTAGTATGGAGTCAACTATTTCTTTGTTTCATGCTCTGGAAGTATGAACTATGGCTTTTAGGGGGGTTGTCAAACTAGAGAGATGGAATAGGATTTTGAATCTAGTTGATGACATGACTAAGGTAGTGGTGAGTAGGGTTCTAGGGGAGAATTCCTTTAATTACAATTATACTTGGCACACCAACAATATGTTTTAGGGTCTTTTATAGCTTGTCTTGTTAGGGCTCATGTAGGTCATTGGGAGATTATTCACTTTTGTTATAATATCTTTGATCCAATTTGGTTAGAGTGTCTCGAGAAAGTGGTTCTTAATATTAATAGGCATATGGAAATCCCACTTGCAAAAGTTTACATGGAAAATCTTCCATGCAGTTTGGGCAAGCAAATGTTCTTAGGTGTCCAATTCTTTGCATTAGAGATATTAATTAGTTTAATACATAGTGGTCTAAGATGGAGGCTAATATCATCTTTCTACTTCGTTGGAGGGGTATAGTTATAAACTAGAATACGGATTGAATTCTTTAGTATTTGGGTATATTTGATGCCTACATTGAATCAGGGGTGAAATTTGATGACTTAAACATACTAGCGTTTTCCCTCCCAAATCTATATAAATCCAGTAGGGAAAAAATGGATTATATCTTATCCCCGGGCTCCATGGTAGCAGATTTGGAGGAAGTGAACAATCCAATCATGGTTTATTGGAATGAGGATGAGGAACCTTGAGTTCATTGCCTTTTATGATGTAGCCCAAACCCTTCAAAATAATAACTCAAAAATTTACACAACACAAGTTTTAGAATGCTAGATTCTTCATTAAAATTTTCCAACTCTACTATCCTCTACAATGAAAGAAAAACAACTACTTATTACAATTTTTAAAATGACCATATTTGGCAAATTTTTGAGAAAAATATTTTTTTCCATTTTTGGTAATTTTCAAAACCCATCCTACAAATATTGCTTTTCCCAATAAAAACCCTAACTAAGGCAAGATGAATTACTAACTAATCTATGAAGTCAAGAATATGATTTCGGATTTATTACAAAAACTTCCTAAAAAATTGGAAAAAAACATAAAAATCTAATTTCGAAGGCCAAGACGATATTTTAGGCTCCTGAAAAACTAGAAAAAAACACAAAAATCTAATTTCAAAGGCCAAGATGATATTTTAGGCTCTCAAAAAAATGTCAAAATGACCAACAATCAGCTGAGCTCAATTGACAAACCAAATAGTTTCTCGTCATGCAACTACCTATAAAATTTCAGCCAAAACCCACATCTGAGTCAAAAGTTATGACCCTTAGAAGTAAATTTCAACCAAAACCCACATCTGAGTCAATAGCCTTCATCCTTGGATGCTTCTACATCATTTTCTCTCCCCTTTTCTTTCTAGTTAAGGTTCTTCTTGTCAGGTTCTCTGGTGTGGTTTAGTTGGGAGCCCTTGTTAGGTTTGGTCCTTTGTTATTTTGCTTCTTTATCCTTGGGTTGTTTTGTTTTGGCTTGTCTTCTAGTTTTGATCTCACTTATTTTCAATGTTAGAAAAATAAACTAAAATAAAAAAAAGTTGAAAAATTCAATTAAAATCTAGAAATGCATGAAGATATGAAAAAAATAAGAATAAAAGAAGGGATACTCAGTGAACTAAAAATATCTCATGATTGTCTAATTTAGTTTTCTGAAATCTATTTTATTTTATTTTTATTTTTGAACAATAAACTAATTTGTTTTTTTTTTAAAAATTAGTTGATTATGTATTGAGATGATATCATCTTTTTAGTTACAATATTTGATTCTCTTTTTCACACTTAGATGCTTGTGTGTTTATATGTTGCACCATGTGACCCCACACACTAGTGTATTAGTGTGGTGTTAACAAGTTAAAATACAATAATTGAACACATATAAAAATATATTTCATTTTTTCATATTTTCTCCTTACAATTTGTTCAACATTATTTTATTTTTTGGATGCATAAACGACCTAAGACTAGATACATCATAAAGTACATAGATAAATATGAATAATCAACTTTTAGTCCAAGTTATATTTTTTTTCCTTCCTTATAGGCCATTGGTCATTCTTCCCTTCTTTTGCCTCTAATTAGAATCTGCATATAATCTAAGCACTACATCTTGCACTTATTTTAAGGAAAAAGCTTTGAAAATCCATGAAACAAATTAATACATAAAGATCATAGAAAAATAATGCAAAGTGATAAAAGCATTTTCTTAATCAAAATAAAATATATATCTAAATCATCAAAAAATACATCTTATAGATCAAAGTAGTCATCTTTCAGTTAAGAAAACATATCTTAAGCAAAATGATTATCAATTTGTTGCATCAAGGAGTGTATTGTCAGCTTAGTTACATAAAAATAAAGTAGCAATATGTTACTCTACTGGCATAATATAGGGGGAAAGATGTTCCCCTTCTTTTTGAATATCTACCAAGTCCAAACTAGATGATTCCAAAACCTCCAAATTCACCCGATACTCAAATTTATATATCCAATCATAATGTTTTGGGATGTGAGATGTATGCATTGGGTAAGAGTTAAAGAGAGACCCTAAATATTCCCCAAGGTAATGAGATGTACAAACTATGGTTGAAATTCTTAAAAAATGAAATTGTCCCTAGTTCAAATGGAGTCCCTATATTGAAATTTTTATTTCTTATGTTTGATCTTCTTCTATACCTATATTAGCTAATTCGTCCTCTCTTTGATTTCCCTCTCGATATATTTAATTGATTGCAACCTTGTCAAAAGTCTAACATAGCGAGAGGAATCTAGAAAAAATGAGTCCATTCTCTAATCACAAAACATTACATCAATATCACACAACTCCAACATAACTTCACATTTAGCAATCTTCCTTTGTACCTTGCTAATTAATAAATATATGCTCTATCAACCTACATGCCTTTATACACTTTATCAAAATACAAATTTACTTTTTCCCACTTACGGTTAACATATAAGATGTTGTCCCTAATTAGTTAAGTAATTATTTCATAAATAAATTAATTCCTTAGCCTAAAATACTAATTTCCTTATCATAATCTATTCTGCCTGTACATCGCTATAACTGGTAAACTTATCATAACTTTGTCTGTACTAACTATATTATCTTGCAAATTTGCACATATCATCATTTTAGTCTCAGGTAGCCATACCTGACTCCACACGTGCCCATAATATGCATATGAATCTCATCAATTAAAACTCTAACTATTCTACTAGATGAGCTTTATAACACTTAGACAATTTCTAAGTCCAATTGTCATAATTTCATCTTTATGCTCTGCTCACTTCATTTGACTAATATGTTGCCATAAATGGCAACATCAAACTGTTTGACCTAGTCAAATTGTCAACAATATAATCAAAATGTTTAAAAGGGGTCATAGGATACCTTATGACCCATTCAATCACATGATTTGTGCCTTAAGGGGTCCAAGGTTCGCTTAGCACACATATAATGGCTTAAATGGGTTAAATGGTGTCTTTGGGTACCCTATTGCACCTTTTGACCTGTTTGATTATATAATATGTATCTTAAGGGGTTTGAGGACCCCTTAGCACACATATAATGGTTAAAATGGGTCAAAAGGTCTCATAGGATACCCTCTAATCCCTTTTAGCTTATTTGATCACATAATGTGTGTCTTAAGGGATTTAAGAACTCCTTAGCACACATACATTGGTTCAAATGGATCAAAGAGTGTCATAGGGTACTCTATGACCCCTTTTGACCTATTTAACTACATAATGTGTCTCTCAAGGGCCTAAGGACCCCTAAGTACATATATAATGGTTCAAATGGGTCAAAAGGCATTATAGGGTATCCTATGATCCCTTTTGACCCATTTGATTGCAAGTGTGTTTCTTAAGGGGTCTAAGGACCCCATTATAACACACATAATGGTTCAAATATGTCAAAAGGGGTTATTGGGTACCCTATGACCCATTTTGACCCATTCAATTGCATAATGTATGTCTTAAGGGTTCATCAGAGCCCTTAATAATCATATAGTATTTCAAATCTGTACCACAAATTTTGACGTTATGATCCCTTTTGACCCCTTATAACACATAAAATGGTTCAAACATGTCAAGAGGGGTTATAGAGTACCCTATGACCCCTTTTTGACCCATTCAATTGCATAATGTGTGTCTTGAGGGGCCAAGGAACCCCTTAATAAACATACAATGGGTCAAAAGGGGTCATAGGTTACTCAATGACCCTTTTTGAATAATTCAATTGAATAATGCTTATTTTAAGAGATCCAAGGAACCCTTATCACATGCATAGTGCTCTGAATGGGTCAAAAGGGGTCACAACATATCTTATGATTTGTTTTGACCCATTTGATCATATAATATGTCTAAGGACGAGAGAGAGAGAGAGAGAGAGAGAGAGAGAGAGAGAGAGAGAGAGAGAGAGAGAGAGAGAGAGAGAGAGAGAGAGAGAGAGAGAGAGAGAGAGAGAGAGAGAGCTCAAATTGGTATGAGTGTGCTCTAAATTTTACATTTTAGTGTATATTTTATATTTTATGTATACTTAAATGTTATATTTTATGTATATGATCCTGATGCTCAAATTAACATGACTATGTTCCATTTGAAAGGGTTTTCTAGTCTTTATTTATTGTTGTGAGAGTATGCACTATACTATGTTCCCACTATAGCATGTGTGTGCTATTTAAACTACTATATTTTAATAGCATGCTCATGCTATAGTAAGCTGATGCTACTAGAAAACCACTATATTTTCATAGTGCACTAGTGCTATTATGCAAGCATGATTTTTAATGATTCACCAAGCCTAAGGCTTGGATTTACCTTGGAGATCCAACCCAAAGGCTTGGTGGGTTCAAATAAGTCCAAGACATGTTTTCTAGTAAGCATATAAAAAAATGGATAGATTTTCTTGTGTAGCCTCCATCAAGTTTATTTGTGGTTGAATATCAATAAAATTAGGTTACACGCCATTGTAAATCTTCGTGTTAGCTATATAACCATATAATTTATTTTAAATTTAGAGTATTTTAAGTCTTTTAGCTATATTAATGTCTTTTGTCAAGAACCAACATGGGTTCATTCTTAGTAACACCTTGTCTCCAACCTTAAGATCCATCCTCTTGTAGTCAAAAAATTGCTTCATGCGATCACTTTCTATTGTGCGGTGATATCGGACTACATCAACCTGCTTGTTCCACTTTCACACCACCTCGACTAGTGCAGCATCACTGCCTTGATACCCATTCAATACAGTGTGCGGTGTCAAAGGTTGCTGACCAATATCCAATTCAAATGATTAATACAAGCACAAACCACTCTTTTGCAAATTATAATTGAATTGTGCAACCTCCAACAAGATCAGCTAGTTCCTTTTATCATAATCCACATAGTGCCTTAAATAATCCTCCAATAAATCATTGAGCCACTTAGTCTACCCATCCATTTGAGGATGGTAACTCATGCTCATGAGCAACCTAGTTCCAACCAACTTAAAGTGCTCTATCCAGAACTTGGATGTAAACTGTGCAATACGATCTCATATCAGACTTAAAGGAACTCTCCATAGCTTCAACACATTGCTATATAAGTATTTGACCACCATCTCAACTGTGTAGGGACTCTTAAAAAGCAAAAATGTACTATACTTTGTGAAACAATCAACCACAACCAATATACTGTCAAATCCTTCAATAGAGGGCTACTGGGTGATGAAATTGACTGAGACACTAGCCCAAGGACAAAGTGGAATAGGTAGGGACTGCAAAAATACTCCTGGTAGCCTTGACACCATCTTGTTTTGCTAACAAAAAATACATGTCTTTACATACTACTCAACATCCAACCTCATCTTTGGCCAGTAGAACCCCCATTCCAAAAGTGCAAGTGTTCGGTGCTGACCTGGGTGCCCAGTCATTTGGTTTGCAACAAGCAATTGTTTTTTATTTTTGATTAGTTCTCAATGATTTTTAAGTGGAGAACACATATATTTCATGTTTTTGGGATGTGCTTACTTACAAAATTCATAAAACAAAATATATAGATTAAAAAATTACCCAAAAAATATAGAATAAACTACATGGTATTAGCTAACTTCTAACTAGAGAGATTAAAGAATTTCCAAAAATAGTTACAATTATTGGGGGACCACACTTTACACTATGTTATGTTTTTACTAAAAAAATAGTACCACTTTCTTTGGCCCCCTTTTTTGAGGGCCTTAAACTCTACCATTTAAAAAGAACTACAACTTTTGTTTTAGTAATATCTTGACTTTTTTAACGTAATTATCTTCAACTTCTCTTCAAAGTTTAGAAATCACGGATTTAAGATAAAAGTGGCATCTTACACCCCCTTTTTTATAAGGAAACTTGCAATAAAAAATACAACCATTTCCACATGGTGGCATCTTACACCCCCTTTTTTGTAAGGAAATTTGTAATAAAAAATACAACCATTTCCACATAACCCATAATCGACCTGAAATAAATATGTAGTTAAAATCCACATGCAAGAGAATAGACAACATACCCACAAAAATGTGACAGAAGATATACCCTAGGAACCCCTCATTGAGGGACAAAAACCTTAGCCTCCAAAAGCATCCATCACCATGTATTACTCAACAAAATACCATTGCAATACAACCATGGAAGCCTTTAAAGCCATAGCCAAAACTAAGAAATCCATTTGAACAAAAATGAATTCTCACATCCCATGTCATGCTTCTAACCTACACAAATGCTCCCTTTGGCTAACTTGTCAAGCCTTGTTTTGCTTGACTTTTCTATTCATCTTTTGTCCCTTTGTCTTTTTTTAGCTTTCTTCTATCATAACAAGTCCAAAAAAAACCATCAAGTGGTATTACATAAACCATGTGCTACCTAACCCATTGACCCCATATTTAATATTGGACATTTAATTATTTTTCCTCAATATTAAATAATTATATCGAATATTATCACAATATTACAATACAACTCATCAAGTATATCCCATGGGAAAATCTACATGTAGCATGTCCACCTAGGTGCTCCTAGCTGCAATATTACATAATAAAATAAAATAACATAATATAAAAATATTATGTAATGTGTGCAACACACATAATCTCAACAATCTCCCACTTGTTGTTTGTATTGCATATGGTCAATCCTATTGGAAATATGGTCAGTTAGATGTCTAGTGAGTTATCATTTATGGCAACATGTATTTAGCATTTTATTTATGCATTTACAGTTAGAAAATTGTCTAAGTGTTAAATAGTTTCCAGAAATACAGAGTCATATGTGATGTGTATAGATGAAACACTTCGAGTTAGCTTATGCACAATTGAGGACAACTTTATGACAATGTCATAATGATGTGGTTAAATGTGTGGATGTGTACAATCATTACGGTGCAAGTTATAGTCAAAAGACTAGTACAGGTATTTAGTAGAGCAAATCGGAGCATAATAGAGAATTGAGTTGTACAGCTTAAGAAATTTTTTTGGTAACAAAATAATTTCCAAGTCATGATGAGCCGACTTTGTCGACATTAATCCATAAGATATTTTATATTACATCAAGTGTGTGAAGACATGAAGGCCAACTAAGAAGAGAATTATTAATTTGTGAGGTATAAGTAAAGATCTTATCTTGGACAAAGAATGTGAAGTTGATGTGATGACATATGATATGTGAATTATTGTATGGACATCTTGAGAGATATATGAGTCTTATGTGATGCAAGATCTGATGTATGATAAGAGAAAGTGTGAATTACAACCATGAGAAAGTATTGTATGTATATCTATTCTTGTGAAGAACTTTATTGTATGATTTTATGTTAGGGCAATGGGCTCTTCTTGCATACATTGTATTTTTTCTACCAACTCCTAATAGGATTGAGGCTTCTAACAAGGCCTAGTCTCTAATAAGGACTTGAGACACTATATGTACTTCATAGACTCCTACCATGGTCAATATCCTTAACAAGATTCTTTTGTTTAGTGGATCATCTAGTGGGTATCATCCCCATCGGGGTTTTCCCTTGGCTAGGGTTTTCCTAGTTAACAAATAATGGTGTAATGAGTTCTCTATGTGTATGGTTATATTTACTATTCAACATTGTTGGTTTACTTTCATATGCAAGTTATAGAGTAATTAACAATATTCGATTGTGGGAAAAAGTTTGTAGAATACTGATTCACCCCCCTCTTAGTATTATGTATTTCTAACAATTGATATTAGAGCCCAATTACTTTGAAGAAGCTTAACAACTTGAGTAAGATCCCTATGGATATGGAATAGTTAAAGATAAATCTTGAAGAATCTCTTGAATAGATTGGCCTTCTTACAGAAGAAAGAGATAACCTGAAAGATATGTATGAAGATGCAAAAGTTTACATTAGGAAACTAAAAGAGAAGATTGATGATTAGAAATCTAGTAAGGAATAAAATGTGAAAACTAGTGAAAATGATGAAGTAGGAAATAGCAAGAAAGAAAATAAGATCTTGAAACATGAGTCAAAAATTGTGGAACTTAAGTTGAGTCTTAAGAAAGATAGTAGTAAAAATGAATCTGATAAAAAATCTGAGAATGCAGACCTTAGATCCTAGTTGAGCCAAGTAACATCTGAATTAGATTCTATTAAGATTGAGCATATAGAATAAGAAAAGTACAATACCATTGTGAAAGGAGAATTGACACAAGCTAAGCAACAATTAGAGAAACTTTATTCCATTAGTGAGAAAATTGATGAACAAATATTTCACCGGAGACCTTCTTATGATAAGGCATGACTTGGAAACATTATTGGAGAGAAATCTACCAAGAAAGTTGAAATTAGAAAAGAACCAAATCCCATTGTTAAATCCCCTCAAGAATCTAATCTGAGTAAAGTAGAATCAAGCACACCCATTGAAGTATCAAAAGAGATTGAATTAGTTGATTTGTCTGTAAAACATGATGAGCCTAAGAAAATAGAGCAAGTTGACAAGACTAAGCAAGATGAACCACCCAAGGTAGTCATACATGAGTTCAGAGGTAGATGTTCCATATGTAATGAAGTTGGTCATATGGAAATATATTTCATAGGTAAGTCTTTTAAACCTATTACTAATTTCTATTGTTATAATTTTCATGGTTATAGACATACAACAATAGATTGTAAGAAACCTAAGTTTGATGGTAATAATGCAAATAGAAGAATATTTAGGAACACTAGCCCTATAGGTAATGAAAGAGGAAGATCACAGAGAAGATCTAATGATGGAGGAAGATCCGATGGAGAAAATAAATAGTCTGTATGTTACAAGTGTCACAATTTTGGACATATTGCAAGGAATTGTAGAGCACCTGATAGTCAGAATGGAACTAGTCAGAGAGGGAATGCACCTGTATGTTAGTTATGTAATAACTTTGGACACACAATGAGATATTGTAGAATGGATAGAAGAAACCTCAAAAAGAATCCCAATCATAGAAGAAATAACAATAGAAATGAGAGAAGGAATGATAACAACAATGATAATAGTAAGAAGGAAGCAATTAAGGAACATGTTGATGAATTCAAAGAAGCATTGTGAAAGCCAAGGATCTAGAAAGTTCTTATACAATTTTGGAGGAACAATATTTTGATGCACCTGATGAGAAATTGAAGTCAATAATTGTTTGTGACTCATCTTATTTGAATTAAAGCATTAACAGTAGAGGGGGAGCATCAGTTGGTTAGAACTAATGTTAGAGAGAAAATGAGAAGTTGCATAATGAACATAAGGTAGAAGACATAGAAAGGAAGCTATGGTCGAGTGTGCAAGAAAAGATATGATCTTAGGAAGCTATGAGAAAGAAAACAAGGTTACTAGTAAATAGAGACAATTTTTGAATTTGTGGTAGATATGCATTTAATGTGGAGTCCAATTTAATATGATTCAAAAATTGCAAGCAAGATTGTGAGTACCATTTGATCATGTGAAGTGTCTAGAGCAAATTGAAGAGCAATTTGATAGTGAATTGAAGTGCGGAAAGAAGTTCTTGAAGCACGAAATTGTAGAAGCCCTAAATGCAATTTTTAAGGTATTTTATGGAGCTTGAATTAAGTTTTCACTGCATACATCTAGTTAGAGATTCAATGGCTAGTCAGATAGTATATGTTGTTAGTGAAGGTCAAGATATATGTTCAAGAAACATCCATTTGTTTCTCTTGTGGATGATCTGTTAGGTGCATTTTTGCAAATCTCGTAGAATGTGCTTCACATAGAAGATGTAAGGAGTTATATCCACTGCAAAATTGAAAGTAAAGGAGATGAGGATTTACATAAAGACTTAGGAGTTATGTGTAATAATTACCTAAATTTTAAATCCGAGTATGCACACTTGAATGAGTTGAACCTAGTGAAGTATATGTTCTATAACGAGTTTGATAATCATGACTGGACTAGAATCATTCTGAATAGGGTCCATGATGAAATGTTTTGGCTAGGTGATGCACATGTCACAATTGAAAATGACCTAATTCACAAGGTCACAAGTCTAAGTAATGAGGGATGCAATTCTATAAATGAAATAAATATAAGGAAGATGGTTGAAACAAACCTATTTACTAGATTTGATGGAAGAAATATGAAGGTGGACACAATTTAGGATAAAGGATTCAAAGTATTGAGAACGATTTTAGGGTACAAGTTTAATCGTGGTTCAAGGGTTAACTTAGTACCAACTAGATTTTTACACACAACTTATGTAATGATAATTGAGAGGAGAAAAGTGAACCTATGTGAGATAATTAGAGTATAGTTATTGGATAACATTGCTAAACTAAAGAAGAACAAGAATGTAGTCTTCATATTTGAGTCCTTATTAACACATCTATTTTTCTATACAACAAATAAGTTCCTAGGGATGACTAATTGAGAAAGTAATGAGTGCACAATGAAGTTAGTGACTCAGTGCTACAGGACAAGGCTGAAAAATGTCAGAGATAGTGACATAGATATAATGATGAAGAATTTCTAAACTGGGATGAAATAGAGGTACAAAATACCTCTTTCCATGGTAGAGAAATACAAAGATGATTTATCCTTCTGGTGGAGATTGATAACACATGCATGGAGGTAGTAGAACCAAGGGTAAAGTTTATTGAGCCCATAGGATATGAGATGAGTGAATAACTCATAGAAGGGTATGCACATATCATAATCCAGTAAAAACTAAATACTGAGTGCCCTAGATGGGGTACTTATGAAGAGAAAGTGAGGGAATTTCATTATAAACTTCACAACAAGGAAAGAAAGAAGAAAGTTGAGAAAGTGATAGATTCTATCCTTAAGGAGTCAAGCATGACTCGAGAGGAATTGAATTAAGTTAAGGGAATTGCACTTGAAATGAAGGCAAGTGGGCAATATGAGGTAATAAAAATAATGCCTATTGTTGTTGTAGCACCTTCTGTAGGTGTAATTATTGCTGAACCAAGCACACAAGCACCATATGCAATAGTTGTGCAAGTGCAACCAATATCAGTTCAAGCACCCAAAAGGCAACCAGAGGTCAAAACACCTATTGTGCAGAGGAAATCAGAAAGATTGGTGAAGGTAAAGAAAGAACCTACACCATCCACTAGGAAAAGACTTAAGAAAACCTCTAATGGACCTGTCAAAAGGAGGAAGACTCTACAAGTTAGTGATTTAGAGGAATCTGAAGATGAAACTAAGGATAGAGGAGTAGAGTAGGAAAATAAAAAAGGAATAAGACCAACAGGAAAGAAGGCATGGAAACCTAAGGTAGAAAACCTTAACATGCAAATAATAAATGATGATAATTTTTTAGAGTTAAATAATAATTATATTCTGTATAGTAATATGGATAGAAATCAACTAGAGAATACCATAGTGAGGAACATGATCTTAAGGAACAAGAGGTGTGACAGTATTTAGAATAAGATTCTAGAAGATCAAGAGAATAGCTTATTGAATAGAAAGAAAAGAGTTACAAAAGAGGACACTAAGTTGAGAGAAACTATAATAAGTTGTGTGAAATCAAATCTAAGGAGGACATGGACATAATTTTGAAGGGTATTAAGCTCTTTCTGAGGGAAAAAAGAAGAGAAATTCTTCTAATGGGAGGCAATTACGAGGATGTGAGAAAAGAGACAGAGGAGGCCATAGTTAAGTATATGAACTTAGTACCTCCAGTAATAAAGGTGAGTCCACAGTCTAAACCTACGAGACTAGTGTATGTGCAAGCAAGTGCACCTTCTAATGATGAGGAAGAAGTTGAAGAGACACAACATGCACCATCATCACCTCACATAGTTATGGGTATTGAATCCATGCAAGTGGATAGTACAGACATAACTATTGATACAAAGGAAAATACATTTACAACTTTTGGAACAACTATTGTTGGAAATATCACTTCTTATTCAAGCTCTGAAAATGATGGAGAAGAAGCAACAAAGAAGTAGGTAGAGGAGAAGAGGAAAGAAGAAGAAAAAAAACAAGTAGAAGAAAAGAAGAAAGAATAAAAAAGGTTAGAAGAGGAAAAGAAGAAACAAGAAGAAGAAGAAAGAGAGAAAAAGCAACAAGAGGAAGAGGAAAGGAAGAAATAAGTAGAGATACTAGAAGAAGAGAAGAAGAAAGCTAAGGAGTAGAAGAATATTACAGAACTGAAAGTAGTTACATTCACTCTAGCATTAACTCTAGTAGTAGTAGCAGCAATAGAAATACCATCGGATGATGATGATGACTAGAAAGGGTTAATGAGCTCATTGAGAAATTTATTTGAAAAGAAAAGAAATGTTAAGTCTTTGGAGAAGATGTTATCAGAAGTATTAGACAAGATGTAGAAGATAGTTATTTCAACTATAGCTAATCCAGACTTGTAGACGAAGGCCAAAGAACTAGTAAAGTCTTTTAATGAAGAGTTCACAACTTTATCTAAAGTAGCTTTAGCTCAAGCTCAAGCCAAGCATGATGCAACACCTTTTGACACAGTGTGCATGAATGTAAGAAATAATTTAAAGGGACTTGATGTATACATCTATTAATTAAGGAAACATATTGATGAGGAGAATAAGTTGTATGTACAGTGTGCACTGTCATAAAAGTACCTACTAAATTTTGAGAATCAAGTAAAGGATTAGATGAGTGGACCTCATACCCTCACTACAAAGTTACAACTTGTCGAGGCCAACATTGAAGGATGTGGAACATAAGTGGAGAAGATCCATAATACAATTAGAGGTTTGGAGTCTGATAAGGATAAGGTAGTTAAGAGGTTCTCTACTCTTAGAGAAATCATGTCACCTAAGATCAACATTTTGCAGAGGCAACTGAAGGAATGTCTTGTAGCAAAGGCAATTGAAGGAATGTCTTAAGTGTAGTAGAAGTGACATCTTATGCATTATGCAAATTGATCAATATCTCTAATATAGTTAAGTAGAATTGGAAGAAGGAAGTGGAAAGATTGAGACTATATATGCAAATTGTTTTTCCAAGATTTAAAGTTGATCGGCAATAGGCTACCCAACTTTTCTATACAATTTTTGACACCTTTTCCATTGATGTCAAAGGGGGAATTATAAATGTAAGGAAAATTGTATGTAATGTAAGGAACTGTATATGTAAGGGGGAGTATACTTATGTATCAATGTAAGGAGTGATAAGGAATGTAATGATCCATCAAAACATAAATAAAATTGTTAAGTTTTGAAGGCAATTTGTGTATAGTTAGATTTATTTGTTTTGTTTTGTATGACATCATTTTGGGACTTAACCAATTTTCCCAAATGTTGCCATCAATTCCAAAGGGTGAGATTGTTGGAAATATGGTCAGTTAGATGTCTAGTGAGTTATCATTTATGGAAACATGTATTCAACATTTCATTTATGCATTTACAGATTGAAAATTATTTAAGTGTTAGATAGTTTGTAGCAGTATGGAGTCAGATATGATGTGTACAGATGACACACTTTGAGTTAGCTTATGCATAGTTGAGGATAGCTTTATGAAAATTTCATAATGACATGGTTAAGTGCGTGGATATGTATGGTTAGTATGATACAAGCTATAGTCAAAATACCAGTATGAATATTTAACAGAGCATATCAAAGAATTGAGTTGTACGATTTAAGGAATTATTTTCATAACAAAATAATTACTAAGTCACAATTAGATGACTTTGTGGACATTAATCCATAAGATATTTTACATTATGTCAAGCGTGTGAAGACATGAAGGCCGACTAAGTAGAGAATTATTAATTTGCGAGGTATAAGTAAAGATCTTATCTTGGGAAAAGAATGTGAAGTTGATGTGATGGAATATGATATGTGAACTCTTCTATAGACATATATAGAGATATATGAGCATTATGTGATGCTAAATCTAATGTATGATTAGAGAAAGTGTGAATTATAGCCATGAGAAATTATTATATGTATATCTATTCTTATGAAGAATTTTATTGTATAATTGCATGTTAGGGCAATGGGCTCTTCTTGCATACATTGTATTTGTTCTACCAACTCCTTAGAAGGTTGAAGAAACTCCTAACAGGGTTGAGGCTTCAAACAAGGCCCAGTCCTCTAACAAGGACTCGAGACACTATATGTACTCCATAGACTCCAAACAGGGTCAATATCCTTAACAATATTCTTTCTTTTTTTGAGTGGATCATCTAGTGGGTATCATCCCCACTAGGGTTTTCCCTTGGCTAGGGTTTACCTAGTTAACAAATAATGGTGTTATGAGTTCTTTATGTGTATGGTTATATTTACTGTTCAACACTATTGGTTTAGTTTCATATGCAAGGTATAAATTAATTAACAATATTTAGTTGTGGGCAAAAGTTTGTAGACTACTGATTCACCCCCCTCTCTTAGTATTATCTATTTCTAACAAATCCATAGCTACATAAATCAACAATAGAACAATCCCTCCTAGCACATCCACCATCATGGATCAAAGTACACCATGTGCTCTATCTTGATACCTGCAACAAAATCAAAGTATCCAACACCTCAAACAAGAGTGATCTAACCTCCTATTATGCTACTACCACTAGAAATACATAGATGCCATCCAAAGAGAAAGCCACCCAATCTATCACATAAGAATCATTAAATTTTGTACCAACTAAAATGCCAAGAACTGACACCTAATCCAAAGGTAATCATATGTATCTATAGTAGTCAAAACTCCATATCTGAAATAACACCCACAACAAGTGTGAACCATCCAACTATCCATACCTCCAAAAGGTATACCAAGTGAATCTCACATCATTAACATATCTAATCTATAACCTACAATCACAAGCCTCAAGAGCAATATCTACCACATATACACTAAGAAGCTTCCACTACAAAAGATAATGTTAACTCTATAACCAATCCACCCAAAAAATCTCATAGAAGTGAATCCATGTAGTATCAAGGACATCCATAACACATAAAAAAATAACCTGCCAGAACTATTCTCATAGAAAGTATCCAACACTCTCCCAAGTTCTCCATAACCAACACAAGAAAGAGATAATAAATAACCATGTCTTTTCTAACATGACATAAATGAATACAAACCAATGATCGTAGTCTCTAACTAATCCAAAATCCAATGTAAGTGAAGGCGAACATCTAGGAAGATAGCCAAGAACAAAGAGAAACTATGTAGATCATAACTTGTATCATGTCCTTCTACACACATCTCTAGATATAAACTAATATGCCAAGTAACATCTCCTCCATAGATCCCAACCAAGAAGCCACAAAAATACCCAATCCATACCATATACTAAATCATGGATGTAAACCTCTCGCAATAAGATCAAACTCATAAACCATTCTTAAATCAAGGAATAGACATTCCTAATTCAAGGAATATGCCCAATATAAAACCATCTCCCAAACTCAACTAGCATAAAAGAAATAATATAGAAAAGAAGATAACCAATGCTAATCCACCTTTCAAATGATCCCTTTAGAAATAACTCATGTACCATAGTTCAAGATCCATATCCATGAAAGATAAGCATAAACATACTACACTTGAGAGAAATAATGGTCTATACCTCTCAAGTATTAAACTACCGAGTAGACCAAGAGTGGAGAATGAGAATTCTCATCAAGATATACAAGTATCCAACCAAGAATCATCTAAGAACAATCTCCTCTCAAGTCCATATCAGGTGATTGCCCCTCTAACTTCTTGCTAAAACCAAACAATTGTACCAAAAAATACTTCTGTAATCCAAGAGAAATCAACATCACCACCATCTTTTAGCATCCATGAGAACCTATAACCAATAAATCCATGCTAACTCCAAATGAAACAAAGAAATATCATGAAGTATCCAACAAATGATCAATGTACTCAATACCAAGAAATTAAGCCAAGATCAATGTCAAAGTTCCAACCATGGCCTCAGGAATAAAAACATGACAACATGATCTAAACCGTCTCAACCAAAGAGATAACATGTTCCTTATGAACATACTATAACATGTTAAAACTCTAAACGGTTATACCATGACATAATAATGAAACCATCCTAACACAAAGGATAACATGTCAATTGAAAGCATAAACCACACCTTTACCAAGAAGACCATGAGTCCTCAAGATGCAACCATATCCACACACCATGAACATAGCCATCTCCACACACCATGAAGAGCCATGTTCACCATGAAAATGTCAAAGATGGTTATGGAGCAATAGGCTAAGACAAACCTCCAACATCTATAAACACTTAAGAAATATATCAATGCCAACAACTTCCACTCAAATGTAGTACTAAGTCACCCATGGCATCATAAAATACATATCCTACATGAATATGCTCTAGGTCTACACATACACAACCAAAGTTTCAGTACCAAGTGAAACCAAGATCTCCAAACCAAGAAGATGCTAATCCTACACTGCCATCTCATCACTGCCACTAGCTCCCACTAAACTATGTATCCAAGCTATCCATGACATCAACATGATGAAAAACCATCCTCTAACCATTAGAATAAAACAAGGAATAAAACTATCAAAGAAATCAAAGTGCACATCATGAGATCCTCAAAAGAAACCAAATAACCATGATCCTCAACCAAGAAGACATACCACCATAACAAAATCAAGAATCCAAACTAATGAACATCAAGGATGTAGAAAATGTAAGAGAGTAACTAATAGGAGAGGGGTGAATCAGTTACCAAAAAAAAATCATTCTCCTTAGATGTCAATACAAACTTCCATTGATCATGCAATACTGAATAGCTTTATTAATTGAACATAAGTAATATTCTAGTGTTAACCAAGCTATTCAGTATTGCATGATCAGTTGAAGTTTGTATTGACATATAAGGAACATAGATTTGTTTTTTTTGGTAACTAACCACCCCTCCCCTCTTAGTTACTCTATTAGATTTCTAACAATTGGTATAAGAGCATTTGGTGTTTGCAGGAAAAGGTTTTAAGGACCTAAGCTAAAGATCAAGATGTCTTATAGAAGAGAGATCTCCAAGCTTAACATAGAAAAAATTTCAGCATGAAAAGAGTTGATGAAGCTGCATACATCAAGCATCAATGATTTTGGTGTGTTATACTTGGAGAAAAAATACGTGCCACCACTCAAACCTATGTCTATGGAGAAAATAAAAGAGGCAAAGGATCACAATATTATGATGATTGACATCACATCCTCTTTGAACTATTCTAAATTTGATGAAGTCAAAGAATGTCCTACTATATTTGACATGTGGGAAAAGTTGCAAAAAGTCTTTAGAGGTGAGAAAAAGGTGCAATGAGCCAAGGAAAAAAGTTTAAGAGGTAAGTTTGATCTATTGAAAATGAAAGAAGGTGAGTCCATTACCCAATAGAGTGAAAGGATCAAAGAGATTGTAAGTGTAATAAGAGCTATAGGAGGTAAAATTGATGATGAAACAATAATCAACAAGGTACTAAGAACTCTTCTTCTTATTTATGCAATTAGAATTTTAGCTATTCAAGAGATGAGGTGCAATCCAAAAAATGATTTAACCCTAGATACTCTTATGGGAAGATTGACTATTTTTGAGTTGGATAAATTTGATAACTATGCTCCTACTTCTAGCAAATTTGAATTTGCATTCAAAGAAAATCTAACCCTTGGTAGAAAAGGAGGGAAATAAAAAATCAAACAAGTTGACAGTGAAGAAGAAGATCTTGAATTCATTGAATCTCTTCTAGCAAAAAGAATAACAAAAGGGAAAGGAAAATTCAGAGGTAAAATTCCATTGATTTGTTTCTCATGTGAAGAAGTTGGTCATATTGTTGCAAGATGTCAACATAGAAGATTGAGGAAAGTTTAGTATCAATGAGAAAGAGGGAGAGTTTTGATTTTCAATTAATGGAATGTACAACTAAGAGGGAGAAAATTACAACAGAGTATTGACAGGGAAGCAATAGAGACAAATCCAAGCAGAATCTTAGAGGGAGTTGACATGGATAAAAATCAGAATGAAACTAAGGATATTATTCAATTTCTCATACTTCTATTAGTTTATGTTGACATTTTTTGCCATCAATGTGAGAGAGGGAGTTTTTTGGAAATAATTTAGTAATTGTATATTGTCATTGATGTTTACACAAATGTTAGTATTAACCAAGCAATGTAGAGTTTGCAGTATTGACCTTGTATATTTTAGTATTAATTGATCAGTCAGGTAAAGAAGACCTTTTAGTATTAACTGAGAAATTAATTAATAAAATGATTCCTACTTGTAGTATTGACCAAGTGGCCAGGCATCAAAAGGAGTCCAGTGTTGACCGAGTGTTCAGGCGTTAAAGGTGTCACAACATCAATTGAGTGTTCAAACCTAGTATTGACTGAGTGACAACAAAATGCATTTGTTAATTATTTTATCAATTGAGGCCAACTATTTGGATGTTTTCTAATTATTTGGATGGGTATTTAAGCCTACTTGTCCTAGCTTATGATATTTAAGAAAGGTCAAGTTGTGAAGACAAGACAAGGAAGGAAATATGAAATAAAAGATGGATATGTGAGCGAAGGCAAAGAAAGTAAGTGTGAAAGATAAGATGCAAAGAAATATTTGATCAGGAAGGATCTAGAGGTCAAGCCAAAACACAGATCTAAATCAGAAAAAAAAGTTACTTCATTAATCAGGTCAAAATTGTTGATGCTTTCTAATAATTGTTGTAGTAAAGAAATCTCTTAACAGAGTTAACATAACAGTCATTTTGTAAATCCTCTAACAAGGTGACATTTCAAGATTGAGGTGTTTGAAGACCTCTAACCAGGCCACTCCTTAGAAGGTGATCTAAATCCTCTAATAGGTTCATACGTAACAATATATTTTGTAACCTTTAATAGGGTTGGCTCCTAACAGGGCTCACTTTAGAAGAGTGAAAATTATTGTGCCTAGTTGCAAGATGGTTTTTCCGAAATTGGGTTTCCATGTTAAATTTGGTGTCATCTGTGCTCATGTTATTTTCTTATTCTTTGTGTTTCTACAACTAAGTAAGTAAAGGTTAAAACAATTTAATAAATCTTAAGATAGCTTTTTAACTGAGCATTAGTAATATACAACCACTCAACTTATAGTACACAGTGGTTAAGCCTTTGCCACTAATCCCAAGGGGAGTGCTGATCATTTTTTCAACAATCTTCCTCTTAGCATTACTGGAGAGTCTAAGGATTCAAACGTATGACCAAGATTTGATGCCACTTGTTAGAGTGAGGTTTCCATTGCACCAAAAGATCGATCTTTTAGTGCCTGCTACAACCACTCAACTTATAGTACACAGTAGGTGGTTAGGCCCTTGTCACTAATTTTGAGGGGAGCTCTAACTATTTTTCCAACAATCTCCTCCTCAGTGTTACATGAGGGTCTAAGGATTCAAAATTGTGACCAAGCTTTGATACCACTTGTTAGAGTGGGGTTTCCATTGTAGCAAAAGAAAAATCTTTCAATGCATGATACAACCACTCAACTTATAGTACACGAGAGGTGGTTAAGCCCTTGTCACTAACCCCGAGGGGAGCGCTGACCATTTTTCCAACAATACCTATATATCTAATCATGTTATGCCAAAATTTGTGGCACCATGAGCACACCCATGAATCAAGCAACTGACTCTCAAAGTGTCCAACTTGTCGGCATAAAATTAACAACCACAATCCTTCACCATGACTATGTTGAAAATAATTATTCAATTGTATGTTATCTATGATGTTACACAAAATGTCAAGCCATTACCGAGCAATCAATATTGATTGAGCTCACTTGGTTAATGAAGTAGAGCCAGTATTGACCAAGTTTAGTTGGTTAATAAAGGAAAGCCAACATGAATTTAATATTGATTGAGTTGTGTTAGTTAAAATTAGAACTCCTGTTTTAATTGAGTTGGGTCGGTTAACAAAGGGATCCTCTATGTTGACTGAGTACTCAATTATGTATTAGCCAACTGTCAGGATATTTAGTTTGATAAATTTATTGGTAAATACAAGCCAACTTAAGGGATGAAAATTGTTTGATTAAAAGTGTATTCAATCCAAATTGACAAGGTGAATCATATATATGAAAGGTAAAGTTGAAGATTGAAATGTGGAATTGAAGAAGATGAATTAAGGAAGCAAATTTGAAGGATATCTGTAAGAGGAAAAAGTATCTGAGTTGACAAAGCCACAAAGAAAATTTTAATCAAGGAGGATCAAGTAATAAAGCCAAAAATAAAAATAAAAATCAACAAAGTTAATTGCATTAGCAATCAGGTCAAGTCATTGTTACTCTCTAATAATTGTAGCAGTGAACTAAATCTCCTAATAGAGTTAGCCTAACTACTATTCAAGAAATCCACTAACAAGGTGGCATTTTTAGATTGAAGTGTCTAAAGACCTCTAACAAGGCCACTCCTTACAGGGTGAATTAAATCATCTAATAGGGTCACACCTAACAATGTGTTTTGTAACCTTTAACAGGTTTGACTCCTAACAGGGCTCACTTCAGAAGAGTGAAAAATATTAACTAGTTGCAATTGGTGGTTTTCCCAAATTGGGTTTCCATGTTAAATATTGGTGTCTCTTGTGTTCATGTTATTTCCTTTATGTTTTTGCAACTAAGTTAATAAAGGCTAATCACATTATTATCTTAAGATCAAGTTATCTTCTCTAATAACACTAGTACAATTAAAATATCTAAGAATCCAATGATGCATACCAAGACAAAGCACATTACAATAAAGTATCATTTTATGAGAGAATTAGTGCAAGAAAAAGAGGTTAGATTGGAATATGTGAATACAAAGGAATAAATTGTAGACATATTCACCAAGCCATTACCTAAGGATGAATTTTTGTATCTAAGAGGTAAGCTAGGGGTCATTCCCCTATATGAAGCTCACTAAACAAAGTTTAGTGATGCATCAACCAAGCATTTTGAAGATCAGTCAAGTTGATGCAATATTTTCAAAGAATATTGCATATGAATTAGTACATTAGGTATATGGAAACTACATTGATTTTTTTCTTTGGAATGAGATGTCAAAGAGGGAGAGTTTGTTGTCATTTTAGAGAAATTTTGTCAGCAACTTCATTTGCATAAGAAGAGATCAATAAGTTAGAGGGAGAGATTTGAGTTAGAGAAAATCATTCCAAAGAGAGAGAGATTGATGCCAAAGGGAGTTCTAACTAATAGAGGGAGTTCTCATGGATGGGAATCATAATGAAACTAAGGATATTATCCTTACTTCTATTTTGGTCTCAAATTTCTTTATATTATAATATGTTGTGTTGCCATCAATGCCAAAGAGGGAGATTGTTGAAAAAAAATTCAATTGTATGTTGTCTTTGATGTTACACAAAATGTCAAGCCTTTACCGAGTAGTCAGTATTAATGGAGCTCAATTAGTTAATGAAGCAGAGTTAGTATTGATCGAGTTTAGTCGATTAACAAAGGAAAGTCAGTATGAAGTCAATATTGACTGAGTTGGGTCAGTTAACATTAGAAAGAGAGAAAGATTGATGCCAAAGGGAGTTCTAACTAATAGAGGGAGTTCTCATGGATGGGAATCAGAATGAAACTAAGGATATTATCCTTACTTCTATTGTGGTCTCAAATTTCTTTATATTATAACATGTTGTGTTGCCATCAATGCTAAAGAGGGAGATTGTTGAAAAAAATATTGAATTGTATGTTATCTTTGATGTTACACAAAATGTCAAGCCTTTATCAAGTAGTCAGTATTAATCGAGCTCAGTTAGTTAATGAAGTAGAGTTAGTATTGATTGAGTTCAGTCAGTTAATAAAAGAAAGTCAATATGAAGTCAATATTGATCGAGGATGTGGCAACAGATATAACTTTCACTAGTATGGATCAGGTTATGCATAAGACCCATGAACATATGGAAGAGGAGACCCACGAAGCCTATGAAGCTGCTTAGACTATGCAAGAGCTCGAGAGGAAGACACAAGAGTAATTTTCCTATTCTTTCTTTTGTTGATCAATGATTGCTGTTTTTTGTTAGTTATTGCTTGTTTTGGCTTTCTGATTCGATGTTCTACTGGCCTTTTCATTGACCTTTGTTTTTGGCTGGGCTTTTTTCTTATTATCAGTTGTGAGACCTATCTTTTTTTGGCTAGGCTTTAATTGCTTGTTATCAACCATTGTTATGTAATTAATTTTGGGTTTAAAGATCCCTATAAA
Organism: Cupressus sempervirens; assembly: GCA_028749045.1. Taxonomy (NCBI): domain Eukaryota; kingdom Viridiplantae; phylum Streptophyta; class Pinopsida; order Cupressales; family Cupressaceae; genus Cupressus; species Cupressus sempervirens. The sequence continues at coordinate 1,047,406,262 of CM053785.1, read as the reverse complement.
ATCTATTTATCTAATAAAAAATATTAGAAATACTATTCTAACTGAGTTGGGTAAGTTAATCAAGGTATCCTATGTGTTGACTGAGTAATCAATTCCATATTGGCCAACTATCAACATATTTAGTTTGATAAATTTATTAGTTAATACAAGCTGACTTAAGGGATGAAAATTGTTTGATTAAAAGAGTATTCAACCTAACTTAACAAGGTGAATCATATATATGAAAGGTCAAGTTGAGGATTGAAATGTGGAATTGAAGAAGATGGAATAAGAAAGAGAATTTGAAAGATATTTGTAAGAGGATAGAGTATCCGAGTTGACAGAGCTACAAAGAAAATTTTGATCAAGGAGGTTCAAGTAATGAAGCTAGAACAAAGATCTAAATCAAAAAAGTTAGTTGCATCAACAATTAGGTAAAGTCATTATTACTCTCTAATAATTATAGTAGTGAATCAGATCTACTAATAGAGTTATCCTAACAACTATTTAACAAATCCTCTAACAAGGTGACATTTCTAGATTGAAGTGTCTGAAGACCTCTAACAAGGTCACTCCTAACATGGTGAATTAAATCCTCTAACAGGGACACACCTAACAATGTGTTTTCTAACCTTTAATAGGGTTGGCTCCTTACAAGGCTCACTTGAGAAGAGTGAAACATAGTAACTAGTTGCAATTGGTGGTTTTTTGAATTAGGTTTCTGTTATAATTTGTTAGAATAACTGAGAGGGGGTGGGGGGGTGAATAAGTTATTCAAAGTCCAAATGCCATGATAAATTTTTTTCTGTTTTCTCTACAAATTCTTAATGGTGCATAACTGAACTTATCATGCATGCAATTTAAATATTGAAACAACTAAGAAAAGTAAACATGAATCACACCATAACACTAAGAATTTGATAACCCAAAAACCCTCCAGGAATAAGAAGGTAAAACTGGGGTGGGGATGATACCCACAAAGTAACTGTGCAATTGATTTTAACCACTTCTGATGGTCTACCCTATTAAAGGCTACAACACATTGTTAAATGTGCCTTGTTAGAGGATTTCACCAAACTGTTAGGAATGGGCCTGGTTAAAGGACTTTAGAACATTCACTTGGAATGTCACCCTATTAAAGGATTTACAACATGGCTATTAAACCAACCTAAGTCCATACGTTTTATCTTAACTGTTACAATTGCTAGAAAGTAACAACAATGACTTTGATCTGATTCAACTTACAACATATCTTGCAGATTACAGATCACACTTTAGTTCAATCCTTTGCTTGGCTTTTAATCACTTCAGTTCTGTTAGCTTGTCTTCCTCTCAAGCTTTATTCCTTGTGTCTTCTTTACTCATCAAACCAATGCAATCATATCTATGGTCATCCAGTGAAACAGAGTATTCTTTGTTCTCTTACTCCTTAGCACTTTTCTTTAGTAGCTCATGATTTTATACTTTCTCACCACCACTCTTCTACTTCGTGACCTTATGACTTCTTAAATAGAAATCTAAAATATCTTTCCCACTCAATTCTCCCTCTCCAATTTTAGGGTTTCAATGGATTAGGTAGGATACAATGTATCTACCCCATATTTTTTCTTCATCTAGAAATCTTGTCTAGCATCCAGTTGTATTCGCAAAAAGCCTTTTTACATGGTGTTCTGTGCCATCAACTCATCACTCTTATCTTCTATCTGGTTTACAAACTTCTAGGTAACAACCTTGTCAGCTCAAATCTAGTGAATCTTCGATTTCAAAATAATGTAGCAACTCAACATTATTAGTTTACTGATACTCGGCTTGTTCTATGTTACTCGGCACTTGTATCCTGCTCAGCATCTATATCTTTACTCGGCACCTATTTCATGCTCGACACTTGATGTTTACTTGGCACTTGTTTTCTGCTTGGCACTTGATATTTACTCGGGACTTGTTTTCTGTTCAGCACTTGATATTTACTTGGCACTTGTTTTTTGTTCGACACTTGATATTTACTCGGCACTTATTTTCTGTTTGGCACTTGATATTTACTTGGCACTTGTTTTTTGTTCGACACTTGATATTTACTCGGCACACTCTAAAAGTGAACTTGCTCGGCTTCAACTAAGAATCTGTTCGGCACTGACTTGCTTGCTTGGCTCTCTCTCTCTCTAATGAACTTAGTTAGACTTTACAAATGACTTAGCTAAAACCTTACATCTTTGATATGTTTCAGTGTGCCCACTCTCTGGCTCTTAGAGTATGTCATCAATACACTTTTTCATCAATGGCTTAGTTGATCCTTGTATTTCATTACAACATCATAACTTCAACCTTTCTCTAGGTACTCTAGTTACATCTTTTTGATTGCCTCCTTATCAATCAACCAATTAATAGTATTTGGATCACTAAAGCAATTGTCATTCCTGCAAGTAGCAAGTTTGACATCAATGACAAAACAATGATTGAGAACATTTTTACCAGTTCCATTACTTTTTATGTATAATCTCTTCAGTCATTTCCAACAATCTCTCTCATGATCTTTTTCAACCATTTCCAATAGTTTCCATGTCGAATCTTGGTGCCTCTTGTGTTCATTTTATTTCCTTTATGTTTCTTTAATTAAGTTAATAAAGGATAATCACATTAATATCTTAAGATCTAATTATCTCTGTGCTAAGTGAGTGACAATAATATATTTAGTGTTAATCGAGTTACAACAAAATATTCAGTGTTAATCGAGTTACAACATGATTTGGTTTTATATTGTGTTGACATCTTAAAAGGGACTTGGATTTAATTTTGTAGTAATTGATTCACCTCTCCCCTCTTAGTTATTCCTTTTCTATTTTCAATAGACTATACCTAGTAATAACATCTCATCCCCTCTACATGAAGACAAATCAAAAAATCATGTGACTAAGAGCATAAACAACCCAAATCCAAGCCACTAATATGAATATGTATCAATAATGAAAGATCAATGGGCAAAGACAACCCATATCCTAGCCATAAATGTAACTTATAAGTATGGACCGCTTACAAGACTACACAACTTATAGACCCAACAAGTCATCACACATATCTAAATCCTAACACTAATAACCATATTATCATGAGACCAATTTGATATATAAGTTGAGTATACAATGACATCAAACTCAAAATTCCATACATATAATGCCATAAGCTCACAAAGTTAGCATAGTCAATATATATCACCAAATAAATCATGCCAAACTTACACCAAATCTAAACCAATGTCTAGAGCTCTCCAAGAGCTTTCCATTTACTATTCAAAATCCAAAATTTGACTCTGTATACCCAAGTTATGCCCAAATATGTGCTCAAAATAAACAACATCTAACTTCCAAGCTTTTAAAACCTAAAAAAATATTAAAATCATATAATCAAACTTACACCAAGTTTTAGTGCTTCAAATTATATTTCCAATGACTATAAGAAGTCTAAAATATGACATCCTGAGATAAGTTTATGGTCATTTTACTAAGACAACCTTTTTACCATTTTTGTTGCATTTTTTTTGTGATGAAATTTTTGGCAGGATAAAATTTGATGGCTGTCATGGGCTGAAACTAAAAACCTTTATATTTTTCTCTCAACATGGCCAAGCTAGGGCATATTATATATCAAAATTTATGGAAATATCACCTTGGATCCAATGGCGAGGTCTTTTTTTTCTTAGGAGGTCATTTCTTCAAGCTCCTACTTAAACCCTCATTTAAATGAAACATCCAAAAAATCCTTTTGACCAATAATTTTACATGCCCAAAAATTTTCCAGCATCCCATCATAAAAAAACACCTAAAAACCCCCAGATCTACAATAAACAATCTACAAAACTCATATAGCTTGCCCATTCTTTTATCCTCTCATGCATTCTCATGGATTCAATCTAGGGTTACAACAATAAAACCATAGCTTTGATACCACTTGTAAGGAAACCTTGAATAAAAAAAACTGTTTTCGTATTACCCATAATTGATATGAAATTAATAAGTAATTAAAACCCACATGCAAGAGAATAAACAACATACCCACAAAACTGTGACACAAGATATACCCTAGGAAACCCTCGTTGAGGGAAAAAATCTAGCCTCCAAAAATATACATCACCATGTATTATTCAACAAAATACCATTGCAATACAACCATGAAAGCCTTCAAAGTTATAGCCACAACCAAGAAATCCATGTGAACAAGCATAAATCCACATATCCCATGCCATTTTTCTAACTTTCACAAATGCTCCCTTTGGCTAAGTTGTCAAGCCTTGTCTTTCTCGACTTTCCTTTTCGCCCTTTGTCCCTTTTTCTTTTTTTGACTTGCCTTTACAACTATCCTTGTGGCTACTTATATAGTAGCAAGTCTCACAAAACCACAAAATGGCATTACATAAACCATGTACTACCTACCCAATGACCCCATATTTAATATTGGACATTGAATTCTTTTTCTCCAATATTAAATAATTACATTAAATAATATCACAATATTATAATACAACTCATCACTTGTATATCCTATAGGAATCTCTACATGTAGCACATCCATCTAGGTGCTCCTAGGTGCAACATTACATAATAAAATAAAATAATAAAATATAACAATATTGTGCAATGTGTGCAATACACATAATCTCAACACTTTTGGTATGACAACTTTGTGCACTTACCCAATTAAAAAATCATCTTTATCTACTATATTTTTCTCCATAGTCTGCATGTAGTTGGCTTTATACCTTTATCCTTCTGAAGTGATTCCTAAACAATACCTTTTATTTTTTGAAGTGCCTTAAGGGTTAGCTCTAAGGATAATTATGGTTTTTCTTTTTCAATAAATGGTTCAAAATTACTCATTGTCAAAGAAATATATTTTTACCTTAACCAAATAGTTAGTCTTATCATTATTTATCCAGTTATAATCAATACCATATTATACATGTAATTGGCTCTAAAACTTGACTATTACTTAGCAATACTCAATCAAATATTGGAGTTACGATACTCTTATTCCATATTGAAGTCATAGTGCCATGTTGAAATTTACAACACAAGCACCTCCAAGATTGAACATAAAAACACCATCTTTTATTATCTTTATCTACCACTATAATGTCCCCACTAGCAAGGACAATAATACCTACAAAACCAATGTTATAATTTATATAATAATAAAATATATTTGATTATTCTACCCTCTATTCTAACCCAACCTTAAAGACATCTCCACATTAGGATCAATAACCCTCTTGAGGATCCTTAGATCCTCGGTTACTTCTTCGTCTTCTATGAAGTGCTCCCTTTAAGGTCCTTCCTAGAAGAGATATTCTCTATCTAGGACCCTTGACACATATGCATATGTTAACATCTACGAAATATTCCGACCTTATAGAATTTTATCTTTACATATACATATGTATAATCATAAATTATCCAAAAGTATGATTCATTAATATAAATAAATTTATTAACATAATTAAATAAATATATTCCATAAACATAAAACTTTCTTACCTTACTCTTCGCTTGGTCCATGTGGCTCTATCATTAGTAGGCCCGTAAATGAATTAGTCCTTCTAGATTATCTCAACTCTATATTTGCTTTCTAGAATTCTTCCTTTTCTAATTATAAGGAAAGGATAAAATGCACTTATTTGTTTCTTCTTTTCCAAGAGTCACAACATTTCATAATACAAATCCTTTGAAAATTCAGAGTACTTCATAGTTATAATCCTTTTGAAAAGTCAACATTTCATAACTAAAATCCTTTGGAAATGTTTCAATACTTTATAATAAAAATAGTTTTGAAGAGTCACAACTATTCATAATTATGACCCTTTCAAAGGTTCACATCCTTTCAATATCATTGATACCTTTTAAAAAGTTACTTCCTTATTTTCTTCATATTACTTTTCTCTTTTATTTTTCCTTGTTGAACTCCTCTCTTTTCCTCTTCCTTTTTTCCTTCTCTCTAAAATAAACTCTCCTCCCTTTTATATTTTAATTTTAAAAAGTCTTGTCTATTTGTTAAACATCTTTTGACTTTTCATTAGATTTAGTTAATTTATATTATTCTATGTTATATTATTTATTTACTTACTTATTTATGTTTATTTTATTTATTATTAAATTCTATTTAGAAAGCTAACATACTTTCCATAATATTGTTTATTGTATTTAATTTTATTTCTTTATTTACTCATTCAAATTTAATTATTTAAAATATCATACAATATATTATTTCATTAACAATATAGATTAAATAATTAATATTTCCTTGTTTTATATTTTAGTATTAGTTTTAATATGACTTTATTATTTTTTTAATAACATTGTATTATCTAATTATTATTAAAATTCTATCTTAAAATGAGGATATGACACTATCTTTTTCAATAAAAGCTTCAAATTTAGGAATCACTTGAAAAAGATAGTGTCATATCCTCATTTTCCTCAAAAGATAAATGTATTGTTTAGGAATCACCTGAAAAAGATAGTGTCATATAAAGCATCCTTTAAGTACAAAGAAGATGTGGAAAGTTATGAATAATAATTTCTATAGTGTTGAATGAAAACCTCCTATGAAAGAAAGATGACAATCAAGATCAAGAAGACAATAATCTATCAAGCTCCCTCCAAGGACATTATTCAAACAATGAATAGATGGAATAAAAAGGAAAAACATTTTTTGGTACATGATGCACATAGCAAATGAATTTGCATGAATGAACCAACTGGAAATACTTAATCATACAAGAAAAAAATTGTAGTAAAAAATATAGGTGCTAATAGTCTAAAGAGAAAACCAATTGAGGATGAGTTGCCTCCAAAAAATGGGAATGCAACATTATCTATGTGGTGAAAACTCCATCTCTCAAAATACAACCATAGCTGGGAATACTGAGGCCAAAAAAGTGGACAATGCTACAATTTATAATAGTAATGTAGTTAAACATTGATGCTTAATGTGGACACACCCAAATGAACTTGAGTGGGAGTGGAAAATTATTTGTTTAATTGTTTCAATGAGGATCAAAAGACTAAGAAAGATTTTAAGAGATTTTGAGCTCTTTTATTCCTTTGGTTAGAAAGTTTATGATATTAGTTTTTTTTCCCTTGAACCATTAAAAAATACATGCTTGGCATCATGAAAGTTTGACTATTGATGTATGTTAACATTTTTCAGGATGGGGTTGTAGGATTATTGATTTGAAGGCCATTTCTAGTTTAGGCCACTTGATTTATATTTCATTGAACTAGGTTTCATTGTTTGGGTTCCTCACCAAATATTATACAAGGAAATTTTCTATCTTTATACCACAACGAGCTCTTGTAAATATTTTAATAATTTATGTTTTGGTGATGTTGTTCATGTTGTAAACATCCATCAACATTAAATTAAAACTATTGAGATTTCTTTAAATGAACAAATGACATGAATATTGTCTAATATTTGTGGGGTTAAAAATAGTATATGGGGCATCTAGCTTGTCATTTTTGTTTCTAACAATTAAATACTTAATATTAATAAAATAGTGAGGCATACGTAATCTCTATAAATTTTACACATCTCTAAAAAGATCATTTTTAATATTACAATGGAATTTCTTTATTTTAATTATTGCAATCCATTTCTATAATATGGTAAAAATACAAATAAATGGATGAAATATTTGAGCTTTATCAATTTGCATTTTTTCATGTCGTGCCATTTTGCGTGGAGAATAGCCAGAGCTCAAATCGAAAGTCTTACCATTTTTTTATCTATTATGATCAACTACAAAAGGCTAATACCTTAACCTTTTTCAAGCAATACTCAAATAATACCAATTTTATCTAAAATGGATTATGGATAGCCTTTAAGGGTGAGTTTTGAATTAACGATTCTAATTTACTCTTTGTTGAAGAAATAATTTTATAGCTTAACCAAATAGACAACCTTATCATTCTTATTATTTATTAGCAACAACATAATATGCATGTTTGGTTCTACATCTTAATTTTTTTTAGAGATGTTCAATCAAATTCTATTTTTTTAAGGCATATTATAATCAATCTTTAAGGACAATATAGTTTTTTTTACATAAATAGTTTGAATCAGCACATCATTGAAGAAATATAATTATGAGCATATTTTTCAAAGATAGTCTTTTTCATTTTTTATATATTTAATATGAACATTTCATTAACATAAATATATTAGCTTCATTTATCTAAAGTTTAAAGATGTTAGTCTTGAATTGTTTATTTTGAACATGTTATTTGCTATAGTTTGGTGTCTTTGGAACAATATCTCTTGACTTCTTGTAAATAGGTTTTTGAGACATTTGTGCTAGTATCATTTGTAGTTGTAATATGTAAATGTCTAATTTAAGTCCCGCTGTTATTTTAATGTATTTATCATCTTCCATTGATAAACAAGTGCCATATGGTAGAGTTTACTTGTCATTACAATATTGCAATACAAATAATGATATAAGATTAGTCAATTATAGTTTTCAAGATTAATGATGTTATAGTTGATCAAAGTTCAAAAATGATATTGTAAGTTTAATTATAATTGTAGCCATAAATATATTTGTCAACCTAATTTTCTTATTAAAAATTTAAATATTGTATAAGCACAAACTATAAATAATTTAAATATTACCTAAATATTAGAAAAAAAAATTATTTTCACTTTTTAAGGAGCTATCATGTAACGCCCCACCAAGGGATCCAAAGAATTACCCTAGAGTTTCACTAAGTTTGGTAACATTTTTTTTTTTACATGAAAGTAAATACCATACATATCTTATTCACAATAACGGAAGCAATAGCAATGTCCATCTGAAAGTAAACATAACATACATAATAGATTACATTCTTTAAAGATCCCTTAACGTTGAATTATATACAACAATCCATCTAGTACAACATCCACATGAAATAATAATGATAAGTCCAATGTTTAAACATTACATTTCCAAATGCTCAATCATCCACTGTACATGTCACATGGTATGACAGGCTCAAAGAATATACATATGTGAAATAAGGTACATCATCCTATTCTAATCCATGATACATCAAAGACAATCACATGATACACATGATACATCATCATAGAATACATAGACATCCATCATAAGATCAAACATAATAAACTAAGTGCACGGTTCCTCCCAACCGTCAATATCATCATTAGACCATCGTGGGCCCTAGCCATCCCTCCGTGCGTAACATCCCAAATCACCGAAGAGATCATCGGTATTAACATACTAGGAATGTCACTCCTAATATATACAACATCATATGTAGAAAGTAATCTAACATGCAAATAAAAAGCATAAGATAACATCAT
>CM053785.1:1045856929-1046034429 GCA_028749045.1 Cupressus sempervirens | reverse complement strand
TCTATTCATTAAAATGTAATTAATATAATGACAAATAAATATCTCATATATTATATCTCAATTATATATATATATATATATATATATATATATATATATATATATATATATATGCACTATAGTTTATCCAACTAAAGCTACCAATCATTAACATTCTCCACAACCTTGGTAGTTGATCTTAACCGTGGAAAGAGTGGAGGCTAGTATGGTATCTGGATCATGGTAAGTACCAAAGGAGCTAGCCATGGTGTTGCCAATCTCAATTCTAGGGAAATGGTTATTATATCAGGCATCTACTGCATTACAATAAGCAAAGGGTTAAAGATCAATGTGGATAGTTACCTCAATACTATTATGTAGAAATTTAATGCCCTAATGATATGTGGAGGGAATGACCTTAATAGCATGGATCCATGGTCAACCAAGGAGAATGTTGAATGGTAGGTTAAGATAAACTACATGACAAATTGTTTCCTAAGTGGTAGGGCAAACTTTGATGGGTAGCAAGATAATTCCATTGGTGGTCCACTCCAAGTTGTCATAATCTTTGATAATGATGACATCATTTATAATATATGTCTTAGTGTATCCTACTTGTTTGATGACTTTCAATGTACAGAGATTTAGGGCCAGTCCATTATCTAGTATGACCCTTTTGATAATAAAACCAAAACCATGATAGCTATGTGGAGTGGAAGGATATGATCTAGCTCAATAGTTGGGATGTTAGAAGCTTTGAAGGACAAGGCGCATGAGTTAGAGAGATGGCCTACCAAATTGTGGAATTCAGTGACATTGATATCAGTGAGGACATGAGACTCATTAAGGACATTGTCAAGGATTTCTTTGTAAAGCAGACTAGTGTGTAGGAGATCTAGAATAGAAATTTGGGATGGTGTGTTTCCAAGGTGTTCCAAGATATTATATTGCGAGGCTGCTCGAATAGGTGCAGATGGTCTGGCTATGTTGAACCGAGTTCTTCTTGTGGTAACTGCACATTGATTGTGTGGGCCTTTAATATTGATGACATTCACAGAAGGCTATATTTCAGATATGCAACCAATCAAATTTCCATAGTCTGAGTAGGCCAAGGTATAGTTATGTGATTTAGTGTGGTTATTAACTTATTTGGTTTGATCATTTTTGGGTTTGTTGGTGTCGTTAGGTGGTAGTATCATTCACAGGGGCTTTGTCCACATTTTTGTAATGCAGAGGAAATGCATTTTGATATATCAATAATCTTGCATTTGGGGAAGTTTGTGCCCCTATTGTGATTCCTTTTGATCAATGAGATCTTGCACGTAATCTTTGAGTTGCATGCACTTGAGGGTGGGGTGCCCTTTAACGTGATGAAATTTGTAGAACTCATTTTCTTTATACCAAGATGCCCCTGACTGATTCTTTTCTAATGGTTGAGTTTGTGGGTGTTGGATAAGATTGTTTTTAGCCAACTTTTTAAAGATGGCATCAAGTGGTTCCCCCAAAAGGGGTGTATACTCGGGATTGCCTCTGTACACGTGACCTTGACCCAGCTATGATAGTAATGGCGTTTGTCTGATATAAAGGATTTTGTGCTTTTGGATTGTGTTGAGTGTATTGGGATGGGGGTTTTTGGTATGATTGTTGGTACACCTTCTATTGATAAGAGGATAGTTGTTGTTGTGGCATTTTTGGATAAGGGAGATTAGGTGCATTGGGTGTTGTTCCTCCAACGTGAACTTGTCACATATCGATGGCACCATCAGTGATTATGTTTTTGTTTCTATTCTAATATTGTGGTTTGTCATTGTATTGCCCTTAGTCTTGGGTGTTTTATTTGTATATTTTCATGACACCATATTTGATGAGTCATTGTTTGAGGCCCATTCCCTTTTCTTTGATGTCTTTGTATGTTTGCAAGTAGTTCATAACCGTATGGTGTGCAAGACTAGGATGTGTGTTGTTAATAAACATCTTGACAAGGTGACATTCAGGTATGGTGCATGAGATCTGAGTTGTGAGAGTTTTCCATTGCTGTAAGTAATATGCAAGGCTTTCCCCTCCTTTTTGTTTGGTACAAACCATATCCACTACAAATAACTCGGTCTTGACTAAATGACCATACTGGGCCACAAAGGCTTTTGACAGATCATCAAAGGTACTAATTGTGCCCTGGGGTATACAACATAACCATTCAAGAGTTGGGCCTCCTAGACTTTTTGGGAAAATTCACATGAGGAATATGTCATTGTAAGCCACTTCTTGGTAGTGCATATAAAACTCTTTGACATGTATGATTGGATCACCTTTCCCCCTAAATTTATCAAATTCTGGGATTTCAAAGTCTTTCGAGAAGGGCATCATCGTTATAGTCTTGGCAAATGGATATGGAAAATCATTGTCAAACTTGAAGGTCTTGGACTTGTTTTCCATCCTTGACTTCTTTTAGGGCACTTTTCATCTCTTCTCATTCAGGGTTGATAGGAATTATGACTGGTGCCCTCAGTCCCAATGCCCTTGGTGGAGGGTATGTATCTAATGGTGTAGGTGAAGGTAGGCAACTTTGATTCATATACTATGGTGGATTAAATGTGGATTGCACTATTGTTGGGATGGGAGTGATGGGTTGTTGGAATGACAATTGGGCATACTATTGTGTTTGTTGGATGTAGCTTTGATAGGGCGGTTGTTGTAGCGAAGGATAGGCATGGGACTATTGTCTAGCTGGAGGATGTTGTATGGGAGTTTTAATATGCGATGAATACAGTGGGATTTTTTGGAAGGGGGGAGGTGGTGGATATAGTGGTGCTACAACTTGGGATTGAGTACTTGGCTAAGGTGGAAATTGGGAGTTGTATGGAGCCAAATAGTTAATATAAGGAAATGTGCCTAGCGCTGGTACTGACTGGTGTGGTATGGTTTGGTTGCTTCCTAGAGGTGGCATAGAAAAATAATTTGTGATGGTAGGTGTGAGGTTGATAGAAAATGGTGGTGGTGGTTGGAAATTAGGTATGAATGGATTGCTAGTGAAAAGGTTGTTAGGTGGATCTTGTAATTGTGTGAAATTCCAAGGACCTAGTGGAAAATAGGTGGCAATGTTATGATTGGTAGCAAATGTGTTACTACTAATAGTGAGTGAGATAAATGGTGGATTGTTGGACTCCAAGGATTACATTCTCGTGGTATAATGAGATGGTGATTGGCTACATTGCTCAGAGGGATAAACTGTAGCACTAGTAGATGCATATGAAGTGGAAGTAGAGGGTATAATACTACTAAATGTGATAGAAGTAAATGGAGTAGTGAAGGTGGTGGTGTTTATAAATGCAACATGTGTAGTGGTGGTATGTTGGGATGTGGTGTGTACTAAAGATTGTGCTATGGTGGGTTGATTGCTCTATGGGATTGGAGCACTGAGTTGGGTTGATGGTATATTTGGATCCACAAATTCTAGTTTTGTTGACTGATATCCTTTATTTGGTATAAAAAGGGGGTCATTAGGATTAGATGGACAGATAGGTGGTGGTAGTCATCCAAACAAAGGATGTCTAGGATCAGTTATGTCGAAAGGTGGTGGCCTTCCAAAGTCGAAGGCACCAACATTATCTCTTAAGAAGTTTTCCATGATGGTTTCCCTATTTTGATCTATGATGGTGTTGATGATAGTTGTGTGTCCAGATTGATTCATAAAGGCCTCTATGTCTAATGAAAGGTTAGATTCCTCAGGATTCTATGGTGGTGGATCATGTATGATTGTAGATACTGGTGGATATGGTTTTGCACTAGCTAAACTACTGCTAAGACTGCGATCCATGTCTTTCTTCTTCCTTTTATTCTTGGTGAGAGGTGGCATGAAATGATGATGTTCCTATGGATGAAGTGCAAGATGGTAGGTCAATGAGTGTAAGGATAGATGGGTGGATGATTACGCAAAAATTCTCTATATAACAACTATGATGTAAGGATTTTCTAGGATGCACAAAGATGTATGATAAATATGCATGAAGGACCTTATGTCTAATGATATTACCTAGGAAACATAAAGATGAGTGATGTGATGCCAAAGTAAGATAAAGGATGTTTATCCTTATGTGTATGCTTGAGATATGATGGTGATGTCAACTCTAAGGTGGACTTGTGACCTTTTTGAAGACAAATGATGATCAAGTGCGGAGCCCAACCTTTTTCTCAAGGTGATGAGGGACACATGAGACGAAGATAGATTACCCTAAATAATGCATAGTTTGAGGGATAACCAAGATAGTGTGATGGATGTAGGATGCAGGGTAGACATTTCTCAACAAAGTGACATCAAATGCTTAAGTGTGATGGAGATGATGTAGGAATGTGATCTATGATGTTTGATTTGGATAGGGTTGGATTCCTAAAGAATGACCTAAAGATGATGGATTTATAGAAATTCTTAAGTAGGATAAGGACCTATATGAAGACCTGAATCTATGATAGACGCCTTAATCTATGATATGGTAAGTGCAAAGTGTGTGTGGAAGAAGAAGATCCTAATCAAAATGGGTATAACTAGTATAGTTGATAAGACTTTGATTGATTCCATGCCTTAGGGTTAAGTTCTAAATTTTGTGATCCCACTCAGTTTGTAGAGAAACTTCAACACCTTCTTTCTCAATTTGATCTAACTTGGTGAGTCTTGGATTAGGTGTATACTTTTTGAGATGCTTCTATCTTTCTATAAACTGTTATTTGTGGAAGGTTGACCTTTTTGAACTTGGTTTTGGTTTGGTTTGACATAAGGTTTTCTTAATAGCTTTATCACAAACATTTGTTTAAGGTAGTGGCTACACTAAGTATACCTTTTACTTTAGGTTGGACAACATATATCTTTTGGATAACAAAATAGGTCTAAACAACGATGTTTATCAAAGGACAAAATGGCTTTAGTTTAACTATAAGAAGTAAAATAGAACAAACTAGGCCTAGGATTGTTGCGAATAGAATTGCTAACAATCTTCTTAAGATAGTGAAGCTAAATTTGGTTTGATAATGGATGGTTTTAAGTGGATATGTAGTAATTTTTATCAATAGATGGCATAACAAAATTTGTTTTGGAATAGGTGAACTAAAACCAACTAGACTAAAGTTGTTGCGAATAGAATTGCTAACAACTATTTTGAAACAAGGATAAGACTCGTTTGATAATGAATGTGGTGTATTGTGACAAAATAATCTCTCAAAGGACAAAACAACTTTGAGAGAGACAAACAAATGATCTCTTTTAGCAAAAGGATTTAATATTAACCATAAAAATGTGTATATTCTGAAAAAAAAATTCACATATCTTTTGCACAAATAAGACAATTCAAACACACTTTTTATCCCTAAGGTCACTTTGGTTTTAGTGTATTACTCATTAGGCCTATCGGGAGGTGCCCATCTTGATGTTTTATGGATCTAGTGTGATATTTTCCTCTAATCAAAGAGGTGAGTGGATACAAGAGCCGATCAAAAAACTTACACGTTAATGATTCTTCAAGGTATGACAAATAGAAGCCCCCTTCTATTGGGACAATGACTCTTGGAGATGAAACCCAAGTAGCCTTATGCCTCTACCAGCGAAAACACATATGTCAGGTAACTTCAGAGAAGTTTTATATTCTCTTGAACCATGAATAATACACCAAGAATAAAAGGGTAGTTGCTAAATTGGTTTGTAATTAGGTATGTGGAGTCGATCACTTAGTTGTTATGTATGTGATCCACTTATGAACCTATTCTGGATATGCTGAAATTGTGGGAAAGTTTTTCCACCTTAGGCTACCCCCAAAAACACACCTCCCAAACTTTCTTGATGGAGCAAGAAGGTTTAGCCTTCCTCTCATTTATATACTGGACAAATTATTTATCGGTTTGAGCTTCTATCCAAAGGGTATGCACTTCCCAGAGTATGATGAACTTGCTAGAAGCACTCCTAGGTTGTTGCAAATGATCTTGCTAACAACTTTTAGTACATGTGTCACGTATTTAAATGGTCCTAATTTGCAAAAATGGAGAAGTCAAAGATGTGCTAAGAAGCACAATCTCAAGACACATAAGGATCTTGATTCATTCTATTTTGAAAGCTTTTAGTGTATCCATCCCAGTGACTACTTTGAAGACACTTGTGATTTAACATATAAGATTCATTTCCAACTTACAGCGATAGTCAACATAATAAAACTGAGTCAACATAATAAATCAATTGAGTGAAAACTTTGAAAGAGATGGGAATAAGAACAATTTTGCTTTAGGGCATTCAAGATTGTGTAAGTTTTATTTTAAGCCCCAAAATTTGAAGTGTTTGCCCACAATGTTCATTAACGCTTAAACTGAAAGTTCATCACATTCATTCTTTTTCTAGCACTTGGTATTCAAGATTTTGTTTTCTAATTACTTAATCATTCATTCCAATGAAAAGCATGTTTAATTACTCAACCATTCATTCCAATAAAAATGTGTAAATTTTGTCCTTAAGGCATTCAAGATTTGATTTTTTTGCAACTAAACTAAGTAAACCTACAAAAATAATTAACAGTTAGAATCCCAACAATGTACCTGCAATCTATCCCCCTATAAAAAATTAGAAAAATAAACTATTCAGTAAAACCAGTGAACTCGCGATAGTCAACCTGCGATCCTACAGCTCAGGATGCAATCAAATAGTGTGGGACCGTAGTACAAAAATTGGTGAAAAAAGGGAAAAAAGTGGGGCATGCAAAAAAAAGTTACAATGAAAACTCATTACAGAGCAATCTGACAAGGTTCAGAAGGCATTCCCTTTTGATAACGTTATCCACAGGTTTGAAGGTAAAGTTTAGAAAAATGGCTTTCTGGGTTGGTTATTTTGGCCGAGTAATCTCACAGGTTTTGCCAGTGAACCCGCTAGCAATAAAAGTGTTCTCATGGGTATATTAAACAATGAGAATGAGAGGGAAGGTTTTAGTGGCCATGTGGTAGACAAGAGTTATGATGAGCACGATCTCGCGTTCGTGGGTTCGCAATCCCGCTAGGTTTTTCCCACGAACTTGTAGTTGCAGGTTCACAAAAATTATGTGTTTTCAAGTTGAGTTTGTAGAAAATTGGTGATATGGTTGGTGTTAGAGTAAATAATTAATTAATTGTTAATTATTTATTCTATTTACTTAAGCTTACTTAGGTTAATGCATTTATTCAATATTTTGTATTTAATGCTTGTAGTGGTTAGTTGTTGACAACACGGGAGTTTGTTCCCTTCTAGCATGTTCCACCTTTTTGTGGATGTGTACTGAGTTGTCAATCTTATCTTCTACCACCTTCCAGCTTGTTCTACAAGCTTCCATGAGCTCTTTATAAGTGGGCTCCCTCATTGTATTTTCATAAGGCATTGTGCATATTGTAAATACATTTTCTTCTTGTGTTTGTACATATTGTCTCTCATGTCCGTTTAGGGTTTTTCCCTTGCTCCTCACTCTTCCTTCCTTGGCTTCTCTTTGATAGGTTCTTGCATGCAGGTGATCTTGGGTGTCTTCGGAGTTGGCTTTCATCAACTCCAATAGTTGGGAGTGCATTTCCTAGCTTCATATTTATGCACCTGCAAAAAATGTTAAAAACTTAACATACACACAAGAAAAAACACAACATGTTAGTTTGGTTAATTAGCAAAATAGGTGCAAATATGATCAAAAGTGACCTAACTACAAGGCCCACCGGGCATGCCAAAATGTAGAGCTATGGAATCTAGTATGCTAAGAACATCAAATATAGTCTAACATTCACAACTAAATAACAACCAATACGTACGATAAGACAAAAGGAGACACTACGGGAGAAGGTAGACCAAGAATGGTAAACTCTTGAAGTGTAACCTACAATGAATTTGTTGTGTCCAACGATGAGAGATGTATGCTCAAATGTGCTCAAGCTTCAAGTGGTAGGTTGGTGTTCAAGAGTGGAGATGGGTGAAAAATTCAAAAATGGTGGTGTGTGTGGATTTTGACATGGTATGGATGGAAATGGTTATGATGTGGTGGTTAATGGGGCATTATAAGTTTATGTTAAAATTTGATGATTTGTGAGAGGGGAAGGGTCCAATTTATAGGCTAAGGGGTAGTGATATGGAGGGTCATGATGCAAGGATGGGAGATTGGTGAGGAAGGCTAGGATGCAAGGAGGAGGAAGCTCATGGATTGTGCTTCTTCAAATACATTGGATGGTAAAAGGGATTTATGAAGGAGGATGAGTGTGGAAGAGGGATGTAAGAGGCATTTAAGGGCATTAATGACATGTGAGGGCCATTAATGCTCTTGGATAGGAATGTAAGAGGGTGAGAGGAGACTTTTGGCTTTGGCTTGGGTTAGAAAGTCTTAACCTTTGCTTAAAGTTGTGCACATGTTTAGGAGGATGATTAGGCTTAGCTTAGGAGGGGATTAGGAGGTAAGTGGCTTAGCATTGATGGGATGGGTTAGTTGGTTAGCTAAGTGAGGTTAGTATGAGTGAATGGGTTGGATTTGACTAATGACATGGGTTAGGGATGGTTAGGGTTTTAAGATTGGTTTATTAAATGACTTATTTAATAAATGGGGACACATGATTAAATTAAATAGATTTTTGCATTTATTTAATTTAATAGAGGAATAGGGATTTAATTGATTAAACAATTTTGGGTTGTCATTTGATTTTATCAATTGGACTATAGTTGATTAAATGAATTAATATACTAGGGGATGACAATTAATTAAATATAAAATATTTAATCAATAATGTACTAGAAGATGACTAAATAAGATTACCTAATTGTGTAATCAGATTTAGCTGTCTACACCTTCAAACTTCTTCCTACAAGCATTGTGCTTTGATACCAATTGTTAGATTGGGGGGTGGGTGGGGGTGGTGAATCAGTTATGTCTAGTTATCCACATGTTTTTCAAACACTTGACTACCAATTCAACATCGCAGATATTAATAGATAACTTGGTGATCTCATTCAACTTCACAATTCAATTTTGTAATCAATTTAATTCAAACTATTATCTTACTATTTATGTTATTACTGAGTATCAAAAATATAACTTAGCTTTTATCTTACTATTATCTAGTTGTTATTGAATTGCAGTATTAAGCTAATGCCATGAAAAATAACTTACAACATAAAAACTACCTAAAATTGGCAGGCCAAATATTTTTCACTCTTCTAAAGTGAGTTATGCTAGGAGCCAACCTTGTTAAAGGTCACATGTACATTTTTAGTGTGACCTTGCTAAATAGTTTTTATATATAAATCATCTAGATGTTATCACTGATTGATCTTGTCTAAAGAGCGGTCTGCTCTAAAGGACTTACAAACATCACTAATTGATGTTACCATATGGGATTTTATAGACTTGTTAGGTCCACTCAGTTATGAGAATTTTTCTTGCTACAATGGTAAGAAAGTAACAGTCAAATGATCTGTAAGATTTAGCACTACCTTGCTTGTTCAAATCTTTCTTCTTCTCTTCTTCTTCCTCTCTAATCTTTGCTTGATCTCTATTTGGCTGATTTACTTCTTCACACTTTCACTTTGCTCTAACTCTACTTGATCTTTCTTCTGCTTTTCTTGGTTCTCCTTTCTTCTCCTTCTCCTTCTTTGCACAAATCTCTAACTTAATAATATCAATCAGTAATAATACAATCAACAACCCAAAACTTGTTCCAACTTCTCCTTAAATAGTGAACTCTTTGCTTTCAGATTCTTCTAGGTTTTGTTACTTAACCACATATGTAGATCTTAGATTCATTATATTTGATCATTTAGAAAATAGAGCTTTCATTGAATTTTGTGATCATCCTTATTTAGTTTCAATCTCTATTATTAGATCTTCATTGTCTTTTTCCAATCGTAGATCTTGTAACAAACTTTGACTTGCACCTTTGCACTTCTCGATCATTCTTTATTTTCATCATAAGTCACCCTCAGATTCCATCTTTCTCAACTTGTTCTTCCAGCTCGTACTTAGTAAACATCACATTTCACACAAGCAATACAACACTCGATTAATACATGATTTACTCGGTTAATACTGTAGAGCTCAGGAGATATTGTTCTCCTTTCACCTAGTTACTCAGTTTAGCTTGTGTAGCTTAGTGAATATATAGACTTCATCATTACATCACACGATTACATAATTGTAAAACAATCAAACCAACATTACATTATCATTGTCCAACTCATTCAAGTGCCCGTTGAATACCATAGCTATCAACTTTGTCATCAATATATTTTCTTCAAATCCTCTTCGTCAATCAAATGGTATGGAACTCTATTGAACTAGCATAATGTCCATCCAACTAAGACTTTGACATCAATGACAATAGAACAACTGGTATGACTCTTTCACATGCATTCATAGCATTCCCAGTTGCATCATCAGTTGGAGCTGACACTTAACTGGTGTCACTTATTGATATTTTTCATCAACGACAATTAACCACCTTTTGGTTTTTCTTAGTATGATTTTTCCACATAAATACTAGTGTTGATCATGTTTTTGTTTCTATGCTTTCATGATTTACATTGGTGATTTACTATGTTTTAACCAACATATCTAAAGTGGTGGATGTTGATTTTTAAGTATTAACCAACATATCAAATTTTTTTAGAAGTGTGTGGGAATAACTGATTCACCCCCCTCTTCATTAATCAACTTGTTTAATAGCCTCCCAGTCACAAACCCCACTTTGTCTATCATTTTATGTTTGCAAAATAAAAAATGTGAGCTAGGAAAAACCACATTGCATTTGCTACTACCACAGATGGCATTTATCACCACAAAAGAACCTTAGAACCAATAAACCATAAAAACCAATGCAATAATTTCTTTAATTAGCTTATAGGCTATCTATTAGGGAGATCCTCTATAAGTAAATGTCCTGTCTAGGTTAGAAAAATTCATGCATCCTAGAAATTGTCACGTCCATACTCGGCGAATTGAATGATTGACATCAGGAAGGTGTTTTAGAGTGTTTTCATGGCAACTATGTTGTCCATGCTTACTCTTGCCACCATGCTACTTGTAGAGGATAGAGGTCATAGGGTTGCTTAACAACACCATCAATGCCTTTCTGGTTTGCTTTGACAATAGTGGTTGGGTAAGGAGATAAGCATTTGAGCCATCAATGGCCTAGGAAAATGACTGCCAACATCAACTATTTATGAAAAACCCTCTGTTGATTTTGGTATTTGATGATAGATTGGAAAGCTTCAAATATATGACTTTTTCCCTCTCTCATTTTGTTTTAAGTTGTTTATTTTTCTAGTGCCTATATTCTCAAGGAACATTTAAATCATAAATTAGGAAGCTCTTAGTCCGAATTATTTCTGCATAAAAAATTATCTATCTTAGAGTTCTGAAAGATATTGCTAGATTTAATTTCTTCCTCTAGAAATATCAGTTTTAAATTATAAATTGAATGGTTGGAGTTGATTTTTAACAATTACAACTAGGATTTTGAGATAATGATATACTTATTTACCCTCTCTTATTTAGGATCTTGATTTTCAAATTCAAAATTGCGTTGGAATGCTTGATCAGAAAAGTGGATTGTTTACCACTTCAAATTGTAGCGATAAGAGTTTAGGCTCAAGTGTTGATGGAGTAATGATATTAGAAAGAGATTTGGGGCTTTTTTTAATATGAATTTATACTAATCTAGGAGCTTTGGATGCAAGGCTTGATTTGGTCTGACAAGTGTTTTAGATAAAAAATGGTAAACTAGCTACTGTGGCCAGGGAAATTAACAACAGAGTAAGGTATCATTTAAGATGTTTTTTCTAAATGAATTTAGATTTAGATTTAGAAACCCTCACCAAATTCCTTGTTCGTGATAACTTGTCCTATATTTGCATATATGTAACATGCAAATAAATCATCAACGCAATAGACACAAATGTTGGATGTGAAGTCCAATTGTCATGTCTATTCATTTCACATTCTTCTTATTTGTCTCTTCATCTTCTCTTGAAGAGCTAATGTATAAATATAAGGGGAAAGCCCTATGTATGTAAGCTGCAAGCTGCAATGACTGAATAATACATTTGCTCTGCTCTCGGTGTGGACCACGATAAATCATGTCACTCTTTCTCTATTTTGTGTATTCTCAATTTATCTCCTAAATTAACAATTGGTATCAGAGCATGTAAGATCATAGAGAGCAGAGCAGTCTATCAGAGCAAGGTATTGCTGTTTAGAATTCGGGTTGAAATTTTTGGATCATGGAGGGGTTCAAGCTACAATTTCATAGGGGAGAGTGAGAAGCTAGGGCTTCCTCCCAAAAAGGGGGTTTTGGCTGAGGAGAGTTGGAGTTTTGAATTTCGGGAAGGAAGGGGATGTTGGAGAAGCTGACTGAAGAGGAGGAGGATGATCCCTTCAAGGATTGTGATCTTTCGAATGAGTATAAGAGGGCTAAATGGGGTTTCCTAGGGCTCTTTCCATGGCCTAGCCTTTTTGTAATTGTGGGCACCTTTGTTTGCAGCCTAACGATTGATTATCTGCAGAGGAGGATCGTGTGGGATCTGCATCTGTGGAAATGGTGCCTCCTCATGCTTGTTCTATTTTGTGGGAGGCTCATTTCTGGCTACGTCATTTGTATTGTTGTCTTCTTCATGGAGAGGAACTTTTTGCTGAGGAAGAGAGTCCTTTATTTCGTGTATGGGTTGAGGAAAGTGGTGCATAATTGTCTGTGGTTGGGGCTTGTTCTTCTAGCCTGGCATTATCTCTTCGACAAAGGTAAAGAGGGCATACCATGGTTGTGCAAAGGCAGTAAAGAAGGTTGTTGATATGAAGATGTAATGCTTGTTGTTATAGCTTTTGAAAGAGTTGGTGTTTATTCCAATGTGTTGTCTCCATAAATAATTTACTTGATTTCTTGTGTGATGGAGACGGGTTTGCATAGTTTGTAAAATGTTTCTACTTAATTGTGATTACTGTATTATAATTTCAGTCTGCTAGAACCACAGAGAAGACAAGGTAAAATAATAAATGTTATTTCAACCAGTAAATCTTTTTAGCCTGTATAAAGAGATAGGGGAAAGGCTTAATGAGGTAGCGCTAGATGCTTCATATATATGTGGATTATATTTGCGGTCCAGTGGGTTGTAGTCACAGTGTGCTCCTCAAAGTTTGTTGGCAAATGCTGGTTTTGGTTCTATTTCTCTAGATTATGGAGAAAATGCAGCTTCAGGTATCACTGCTGAGTGTGATGATTGGCATCATTTTTCAGATTTTAGTTTTCTTTTGGGATATCATGAAGAGTTTGGTGTCACACTACAATGGGAGTTTTTTATTTGCTAGTAATAATATTCTGTCATGAGATGGTTCCCTCCATGAGATTGGAGATGTTTTCTATTGTGCCATGGTGATCTATTTAGAGTGTTGGTATGATAGACATTCTCTTGACAGGTTTTGCTCTTTAGAGCATGAGGTTCTAATATGTGGAGATCAAGTTGTCATGTTTTATTCCCTAGTTATGCAAACGTGCAGCGGGAGTTTTGACAATTGATCTTGGTTAGTGATCTTGGTATCGGGTACTTTGGCGGATTGACCATGGAGGTGCTCTTGAAAACTAAGAGGCTTGGGTGAGGCTACAGTTCTCTTGGTTTAGAGAACATTTGTTGAGACAGTTTCTCTTCGGAGGTTTCAGCATGAAGTCCAAATAGCCTACACCTGTGGATGGGCGTGAGTTCATTATAGACTTAGTGGAGATTATTCTCGGAGAAGAGTCATTGAGACTTGGTGTATCTTGGAGGAACATTCTCACTCTCCACACTTGGTCTATTCGGTAGATTTATCTCCTTATGCATTTAGGAGATGGTTGATATTGTTCCTAATTTTGGAATGTTGGAGTTTGATCTTCTTGTTTATAGGAGCTTTCATTCATGGTGTTTGGGTGTTGTAAATGTTCTCATATGGGGAGGTAAAGGAGATCATACTTGACACAGCTGGGCACTTGATGGTGTTGGTAGAAAGATGAGTTATGATTTGTGTTAGTGTTCCTTCCAAGAGTTTTTTGAGGTCATCTATTGTTTTTGTACTTCATTGTTTTTTTAACAACAATACGTGGTCTTTCATGAGGACTTGGAAGATGTCATTTTTGTAGCAGGTTGGTTGCGGTTCGTAGATCATCTCAAGTTAATGCAATGCCTTTTATGTGTTGATTGGTAGATTGAGTCAGCTTATAGTTGACATTGCTCATGCAATTTAAATATCCTTATAATGGTCTTCTAGTTTTTTCCACATCAATAACCTTTTGGTGTGTTTTGTTGGAAGATGGTATAATTGGTGATTTATTGTATGGGCTGGTTATGTGGTTATAAATCTACTGATGTTGTATGGATAGTTGGATGTGATTAGCGATTAGTTGTGGTTGCTATTCCGGCTACAAAGATTGTCTTTTGGCAATTGCTTACCATGGGATTGGTAAGGGAAAGCATAGTTTAAGTGGGAGGATATTCAGATACGAGGTTGTAGCATGAGTTGAACTTCAAGTGGGAGATTTTTGGATGTGAAGTCCAACTGTCATGTCTGTTCATTTCACATTCTTCTTATTTGTCTCTTCATCTTCTCTTGAAAAGCTAATGTATAAATATAAGGGGAAAGCCCTGTGTATGTAAGCTGCAAGCTGCAATGACTGAATAATATATTTGCTCTGCTCTCGGTGTGGACCACGATAAATCATGTCTCTCTTTCTCTATTTTGTGTATTCTCAATTTATCTCCTAAATTAACAACAAATACCTAAATTTTTAATCAAGTAGGGAACAACCATTTTTCTGAATCCCGCTGCTCAAAAATTATGCTAGGGTGATGGAAACAAACAGGAGAATTAAGACTAGCTGGAATTCAAAATGACTCACCAAATAGAAGAAATAATGTCACACATTCGAGCCATAGAAGGGATATTATTTAGTCTTGAGTGAGCTATAGATCTCAAAGAACCCATCATTCTGAAGAGCGTTAATAATCAGTTCACTAACTTACACTATCTAATGCATAATTCCTATTCACAAATTTTACTAGTCAAATAAATTAAACAACTCCATTGTTTTTGTTGTGAGATCAAACTTTTTTTGTGCTATTTTTGCTGCAACTCCTCATTGAGAGGTGCAAGTGCGATGTGCTAGGATTTCAAAAGTCTTGAGTCTTGGATTCGTATCGATGATACACATTTACAATCTTGTCAAAAAGAATTTAAAGAGTATAGATTTCAGTCTACAATGTTAATATCTCTAATAATGAGAGATATGTTTGGCTACATGTTGGTTCCAATTTCTCGACATAATGTATTTTCATGACTGTATAAATTATATGATTTTTTTTGGAAAAAAATTATACACTTATTATTAATTATTAGGCTAATTCAAAATATATTCAATGTTAATTGTATTTGGGTGATGTTTGTAACTCTGAAATATAATATAATATTTGTTTGTTTATTTTTTTCTATCCATAAGATCTTTAACAAGTTGCGTTCCAATTTAATAATCTAATTTAGTTGTATTTTATGAATCTTAAATGAGAAGTTATTTAAGAATATTTTCATTTAAATAATTATTTGCAAGAACACTTGAAAATAATAAAACATTGTATGATTAAGTTATTATATTTTATAAATAATTTTTTGTTGTTATGATATTGTTCTTACCAATAATACTTTCTTTGATTTTTATTATGAATTTTTAAGGGTTCTTATTGAGGGCATTATATCTATTTTGAAAAATGAATATATTGTATTTTATTTGAATTTTATTATTGATTCTTTGAGATCCTTAGGGAGCGCATTGTATCTATCAATTTGTTTTTAAAACTAATCTAGATATTGAACTTTTTAAGTATTCTCCACCAAAATGGTATAAAATTAAGATTTCTAATTTTAATGTCAAATGTAACATCAATTTTAAAGTGATAAATAATTTTATTTATACTCTTTTATGCAATCCTAGAGAGAAAAGGTGTCTCATTAATAATGGTGCACAAACCTTTGACTTCAATACATTGTAGCTGACTCAAGATCATTCAATTGTCATTGCAAAAAATGGGAAGTTGGATGCATACATATCAATTATCTAGAATAATGCTAGAAGCCTTCATTTTGTCAATCCATGATAAGAAGGAAAATTCTAATGTGTGAATCCCAAAGAAACCATGTTTCATGCTTTTGTTCATGCTATTTAGATTTGATAAGGAGAATTTAGTTTAGGATCTACAAACCACCATTTTCCAACTTCTTCAAATTTGTAGAAGTCTAAATTTCTTTTTCCATAGGTAATGTGTGATACATAGGAGTACAAGGAGTAGGAGGATATAATACTGTGAAATAACATATATTGGATGAATGTAACTATGTGTATTGATTTACTCAAATCTATTTGTAAAATTTTATGACTTTGTTCAAATCTATATAAATTAGCTACTAATATCATTGATTATGTAAATTGTAACATGTGATCGATATAATGGATCAACAATCGACCTATGAGGAACAAGTGCTAGTTTATTAAGTTAGAAAAAATGTATCTTAACTTTACAAAAAATTGATTTAAAAATCATTATTAATAGACAGAAAATCAGTTGATATAAAAATCATTTTTAATAGAAGGAAAATCAAATTATTAACAACCAATTAAATAATAGTGTCTTAAAAAATAAAATACAGAATAAAGTTTTCCCAACGGCCATAAGACAAGTCTAGTCTTTTGAGACTTTTGGAAAGAGGATCCGTCCTCGAACGATGAACGGCTTTTATTCAACACCACCGCAAAAGGTTCCAATTAAATAATTTTGTTTTTAATCTCCCAGATCAATCGAGTTTCAATTCATCCCCTTTTAAAACCCGAGTCTTCCCATTCCCGCCTGCTGGGATTTGAACGTTATCAGAGCTCAAAGTAGCCATCGATCTCCTCCCGTGGAGCCCTCTGTGTAGACCCCTTTTTCACTCCACCCACATAGTTGAATGCTTTTTGGCGTTTCGTCACGACGGGGTTTCGAATCGCAGGGAGGGAGCTCTGTAATGTAGTTTGAAATAGATGGATCTTACAGGCAATGTGGATGACCTCATCGATGTGTCTGCAGAGGACGACAGCCTCTTAACATCCCCTGCAACGAATTACAATGAAAATTTTGATTTCAGCCAGTCGCCGGCAACATCAGTTCGAGCCCCCGCACCTAGCGTTTCACCGAGTGAGTATATTTAGTTCATTTTTCAACATAACCCTCTGCTCAGTAATTTATTTCATTGTTCCTGTAATTTCCTAGGTTTTAAAGATTTCCCTCGTCTTCATTATTTTTTTAAAAACAATTTTGGGTTTCTTCAAGACCCCTTTTTGGGAGCGGGGTGTGCGTAGAGATTCTGATAAATCGAAATGCACCCAATTCATTATGCTATGCTGGATTTGCGTACTTTTCTGTTTTAGGTTAATCCGCAGGGATCAAGGCTTGTGTACCACTTTGTTAAAGATAAATGTCGGTTTTTATGCATATACAGATAGACAACACCCAAAATGCAAAAATCCACATTTTTGGCTTTACTAGAGGAATACAATTTTCAAAGGTCTAAATACAGAGTTCCCGTTAAAGATTTTTGCAATTTCAAGAGTTACATTTAAAAAAATGTGACTGATATTGTTTACTTTCGAATATTCGTGCAATTAGTGCTAAATTTTACTGAACAATAATTAAGCTCCCTTCACATTTTTATAGAGGTGGCGTCAATAGAGTATATAAACTCTGTTCTGTAAGGATTTTTTTTTTCCGTATTGGCATGTACATATAACTTGAAACTATCCCATGCGATTTGTGAAGAAGGCAAAGTTTGTGTGGATCTGTGTAGAGGGAAACCTATCACATTTTTTTCTGGACGAGTTTTTAGCTCTCTAATGTGGATCTATGTGTAGATTTTCAGTTTCTTCCCTCAATGGTGAGTTTCCGAAGAACTCCAAGTCAGGATTCGACGCTCTATTTTTGATAAAGATATTAATAAGTACATTATGTAGCCATGTTCGGAGCCTCTGACATTCATAACTTTCTGATCTGAACAGGTGCCATTTTCGAAGGCTGAAATCTAGGGTTTATTTAAATTTTCCTGCAATTATGGAGTTCTGTTTCTTCATTAATGACTTAATTAGCCAGTGTTTGGGAGTAATATTTATATAGAGGCTAGGAATGCTCTATCATTGGAGAAATTTGCATTCTTCCTTTGCTGGATCCGTGTACAGTCATCTGTGATTGTTTCTACCACGTCAGATCCTTAGTTACACATCAGTGTTTGGGTGCCTTTTCTGGTTTAGCAATAGTTATATCACTCACAGAGTGGTCAAATTTCAGATGACTCGCATAACATGTAGGGCTATATAGATTCATTATAAAAATTTGTAGACGTATGGTTTCATATAAATGAAATAACCCTTGCAATCTCAGGGTTTTTATTGTTTTCTTTCCTCTTCAAGGGTGATAGTTTTTACCACTTTTTCCTGGATTTTATTGCTAGGAATAAAATGTTGGAGTGCTGTGTTTTTTGAGCGATTTTCATTCTTGCTTGATGGATTTAGGCTCAACTTTCTTGAGATTTCCTTAATATGGTTAAATTTTCCTCTAATAAGAATGAGCTGTGGCACACATGGATGCACAGAGCAGCCAAAAGTCAAATGAACTGCATAAGTTGTAGAAAAGGTCGTAGATTTGTACTATATAGCTGCTGCTGGGTAATTACACTAAAATCCCTCTTCAATGAGAAATTTTATAAGGGTTAGATCTTGTAACACAAGCAACCTACAATTTATTGTCCATTTTTGCACTCACCAAATTGTCAAAAAATCCACACTTTGTCCATACACATGCATTTTTTTGTACGACTCTTTTCCTCGAATTAGCCACCAAGCTTTCTTTGTTTTTATATATCAAGGTTATTTGGAGTGTCAAATTCTCTCGCATCTGAGATTCAACTTCTTTTGTGAAATGTTCTTTTTTGGATACTATTCCCCTTTTGGGTTATCAGGGGCAATTTATGGCCCTGTGGGCTTCACTACAAATGAGACATCTAAAGAGTTTTTACTCTTTATAAAATTACTGCCCTTCTTACCTACCTCCAAAGTCATTCCTTGATTTGGTTTCGGATTTCTTTCTAACTTTTTTTTTTTGGCAGCAATTGAGGAAGTTTGTCTTCCTCTGGATTCTCTTACTCGTCAATCTGCTTTTCCAGTTCAGTTTCTCCTTTGCTAAGGCACCTTAATAAGTGGCATTGAGTGTATCAAAATTTCATCATGACAAGCTATTCTTGAAGTCGAAACATTAATCCATTCACATATCCGTATGTTGCCTACCCTTCACTAATTTGTATATTCATCTGAATTTGAAACATTATAAAATTCTTTAAATAATTTTTTTCAGTAATTGGAAGGCATGATTCATCATGCTCTTAGACGTAACAGCATCTTAAGCCATAAAATAATTTTTTTCCCTTGTTATATCCTCAAGTTCTACACATTCTCCCTCCATAGAGCTGCAGCAGAATAGCAGTGTTCATTCTTTTAGGATAATTCTCATCAATTTTTTACATTTCAAAATTCTTCTCCAGCTTCTTGACCTAGTATAGGAATAAATTGAGAGTAAGTTTACTTTTAAAATCTGATATATTGACTTTTATCTTGGAGCCCTGTCTAGTTTTGTTGTCATTAGGCTCTGCTGCCCTAACAGCATTTTCTGTGTTCTCTCATTCCTTATTGGACTCATCTAGATGTAATCTGGGCCTTAATGGCTTTTAATGTGTTTTATTTATTTTTTGAGGGCTTGCATTTCTCTTTGCAATTTTCCCCTAGTTCATGCAAGCTCCATTCTTGACCATCTTAAAACTGCTCTGATACCAAAAACTGCAGCAGAATAACCCCTGTTACTGTAAGCTAAATAATCTGTTCCTACTGAGAATGGACCAAAACAGAACAATAAATAAGCGCGGCACAGCTTCGGACTCAGTATTTGGACTATTTTTTGTCCAATATATTAACTTACAATAGATATATTTCCAGAGCAACAGTCGACAAGTAATTTCCACAAATAGACCACAAGTAATTTCCATGAATGGATGCCAAGCCTGACCAAAAACTATGAACTTAAACCAAAACTGAGAAACTCAGATAAGAACAGTTAAAAAATAGGCCGCAACATTCACTCCTCATGGTTGAATGAGCATTCAAACAATAATTTAAATCAATACTTGCCTAAATGAGCCTTAAAACAGAAAAGGAAATTTAAAGTCTTGACAATGGAATTTGGGATAATCAAATCTGAGCTCAGCTGATCAGACTGCAGAGAGAATAGATTTATTTATTTGCTGAAATAAATCAACTATCAAGATATTGGATTTATGGCTGATATTTTAGCCCATTCAAAATTTAATTTTGAGAGGGATGAAAAAGGAATGCGCTCCTCCGTTTACTTG
The DNA here is from genome assembly GCA_028749045.1 of Cupressus sempervirens. Lineage (NCBI taxonomy): Eukaryota > Viridiplantae > Streptophyta > Pinopsida > Cupressales > Cupressaceae > Cupressus > Cupressus sempervirens. Next base: position 1,046,013,994 of record CM053785.1, on the reverse strand, counting down.
TATTAGTTTGCAATGTAAAGTCTTCTGCAAGCTTTGAGAAAGGCAAGTTGGGAAGGTTTTGCCAGTTGCAGTTTGAAATTTGAGGAATGTCATCAAAACTCCATGGGATTGGGACTCATCTTCTTTTGTGTAAAAGCTTATGAATTTACTAATGTTTGCTTCAAGGGTCAGCTACAATAAGATAGGAAACTAGAAAGTGAACTATGTTTTCAATCCATCACTCTGTTTAATGGTTTTTATCACTCATTTGAAGTTTAATGATTTTTATTACTATTTTGAAGTTTAATGGTTTTTATTACTCTTTTGAAGTTTAATGATTTTCCAGTTTTTATGGTTCATAACTTCATACTGTTATGCGTCAGGTTTAGCAAGGCTCTCTTAAAGAACCCAAGGGCTCTGTTTTAAGTTTCAACCATTTATTAATGAAGAACTGCTTTTGACAGTTATTACTTTAGGCCTCAGGCATCTCAAAGTTGTTGTGAACAACCTAAAGGCCTTGTTTTAATTGTTTATAAGTGAGGAATATTAGCATGCAGAGCCTACAAGCCATTATGTTTGCATTCAATTGATTTGACAAAAAACACATGTTTTGTTCAACAACTTAAATGTGCATATGAGTGAAATGCAGCATGATTGTTGCTAAACCAGTGCTGGATATCATGTATCTGCATTGAGTTTTTGATTGTATCTTAAATCATATTTTCCTAAGCCAAGAAATTACTGACTTGTTTGTATATCTTGAAAAGGCATGTAGGGTTGCCACATATGCTTTTAATTATACATGTAGACAAATATAATAGGAATGTGAAACTCTACTATTTGCTTCAGCAATATTGTTGGTCAAGCATATAATGTTGAATGTTGAAAACATTGAAATGCCAGAGTCAAGGAAGGAATGTGTTGAAGTCAAGGAGCAATTGGCAATGCGCAAGGATGTTAATTGTCAGGAAGACGAACAGAATATATTGGAAAATCCAACCACAGATGGGGGATATCCACCTCTCTGTGAGGAAGATTTACAACCAAGGAAAAAAAGGGCTGCCCAATTCAACTTGAGGAAAAGTCTAGCCTGGGATCAAGCCTTCTTTACCAGTGAAGGTACAATGTTATATATTACTTTAGTTTGTTTTGTCTTTCTTTTTTGCTATCATTACATTTGTTTTTTACTCAATATTGCTCTGTATGGGTTAGTGAAGTTTGTTTTGCTGCAGGAGTTCTTAATCCTGTTGAATTATCACTTCTAACCAAGAGTGTCAATAAGTCAAATGAGACTTTATTGTTTAGCATTGAAGAAGAGGATTCTGTAAGATCTTCAATGGATTCGAACTCCACCCTTAGTGGAGATATTCTGGCTTTGGAGACACTTGAAGAAAATCTATTCACAGAGTCACATACATCAAATGCATCATCTTTAGGGATGGTACCTGCTCAATCAAAGCTTCAACTGCTTCCCAATGTGAGATTTCTTGAACAATAATTTTCATTTATTTGAATTTTAATGTAGGCATTATTTTGTAACTGGTGCTTCAGTTTTCTCTCTCTATACAATGAGTTGATTCTAGCTGGTTTTGGTGTGTTTCAGACAAAGATATTGGCTACTCAACAAAAGAATGTTGCCACAAATGTACCTCAAAGTCCCGAGAGAAAGTCATCTCATGGAGGTCAAGACTCCTCTATATATCCCTTTCTAATGTGTAAGAAATTGTGCTATTAGTTTACAAATGCATATTGCGAAATTAATTTGAAAGAAATGGCTGAGTTTTGTCACTTTAAATTATGTGTGTTCCCTTGACTTAACACACATTTAAAAGATCTGGTAGTAAGGGTACTGAGGATGTCCAGAAACCATGTCAAATAGATGATGCGTCTGGAAAGAATTGTGCTTCTGCTCCAACAACAGTCACAAAGAAAGTTCCTACAGGTCATAAACGCATGAAATATTCACATGGAAATACTGTGCCAGGTTTGCTATTCAGTTTGGTATCTTATTAGATTAAATTGTTCCTTACAAACCATGGCAACATTTGCATTGAATGTGAATGTATAGGAGCATTATAAACGAATACAGTATTGCTATGAATTAATAAGACATGACACTTTTTCTCTGTGTTTATGATGTGGTATGTTGGCTTGGGATTTTTGTACAATCAACTTAATATTAAATTTGTCGTTTTTAAAATCAAAAGCTATTTTGGGAACTAGCGTACACATATTTGATAATTTACTAAGAGAAAATCTCCTTCCTTGCTTATGGTATTTCTTTGTTTTGTGAGACTAAATTGACACCATGATTAAATAATGCATGGTAAATAATTTTTTTAATATCAGAGCCATTGTTCATGCAGTTAATGGGACCAAGGCTACCATGCACAGAAACACACCATCAAAGGCAAAAGAAAATCTTGGTACTAGTGGCAGATCTGTTACATCCCTAAATTCTTCTTCTTCTGAGCCCCGGGATTCTACTAAACATTTAGCATCTTCTCATAAGGTTGAGATACCTGTACCTTCAGCAACAAGAGATTTAAGCAACAACAAGATTCTGCCTAAGACTTCTTCTGAACTTGTTTCTTCTACCATTTCTTCTGGCTTGACGAGTAGTAATTCAGAGCCTTTGGTTGCTGGTCGTAATGTTTGCGAACACTTCAGACCCAAAACTGGTTCTGGTGTATCTGCAGATTCAGCAATTTCACATGGTGGCAAGCAAAACCAGGGATTTGAAAAGCGGATTACAGTGGGTGTACCTCCTTTAAAATCTGTTTCTACATCTACTCGCAATAATATACTTCTTGCGGCCAAGGATTCTACAAATTACAAGCAAAACCATGGATTTGAAAAGGGGAAATTAGCAGACTTACCTACAAAATCTGTTTCTACAAGTGCTGCTCACACTAGTATAATTTTTTCAGCGAAGGATCCTCCAAAAAAATCTGGTTGTCCTCGGCCAGTAAATTTGCAATCAAAGCCCACAGGATTAAGAATGCCTACCCCAAAGCATGGATTTTTTGATACGGTTAGCTTTTATTATCTCCTCAAGTTCTGGTTCACTGGCACTATTTTGTAATAGCATTAGGACACTTTAAAGGTTCTTAATTTTTTTTCTAATCTAGTATTTTCTAGAGATTGACTGTATTTTGGCTGTTACAGGAAAAAGTCATCCGTGCTCCACATCCTGCTGTACAAAAGCGATCTAATAGTAGTCATTGTCTGCCACCTAAGCCAATCCATAAAGGGCCAAGTGGTATCCCTCAAGGTAGTAAGCTAAAACCCCCAGGGGTCCCTCTGCCTCATAACCCTGGCTCTAGGGGCACTGCACCCTCTGTCATTTCCATGGCAACACAGATGCAGCCTGAATCTGCATTGACAAGCTCTATTACATCCATTCCAGCACCTCTTCCTCGGTCACAGCTCGAGGCAGATGTTGAGGGTTCATGTTTGGGCTTGCTAGGACAACAACAGTTTGGCCTTTCCCCTAGAGGTCAACAAGAATCCCATGACCAAAGAAGCAACCAAATACAACTTTCTTCGGGTGCATGTAATGCAGCTGCACAATCAAGTCTCTCTCAGGTTGACTGTCATAATCAGAAAAGTAGCTGTAGTAATGTGTCTGGAGAAGAGCATTCTAAGTTGTCTTTTGTGCATGAAAAGCAGAACTTCCAAAATATATCTCATACCTGCTCAGAACAAAAAAATGCAAATGCAAATGGTACAGTGATTTCATCACTAACAGATACATGTAAAGCTTCTGACATGAATAACAGCAATTGTCTTCAACCTCATGATCAGTGTGCAACTGCAGTTGTTGCTGATACGACTACAATTTCTGTCTTAGAGCCTTTACAGTCTAAAAATTTGTTGTTCTCAAGTCATGAAGACATTGATCAGTGTGGAACTGCGGTTGTTGCTGATACAACTACAATTTCTGTCCCAGAACCCTTACAGTCTAAACATTTGTTGCACTCAAGTCATGAAGACATGGATCAGTGTGGAACTACGGTTGTTGCTGATACAACTACAATTTCTGTCTCAGAGCCTTTACAGTCTAAACATTTGTTGCACTCAAGTCATGAAGACATGGCAAAGGTATCCGAGGAGCAAATGTCCAAAAGTGGAGCTAAAGAAATTAGTTCAAATAGAAGGCCTTTAGATGTCAATTCCAGCTTGCTGAATTCTCTTGATAATGGTAATGTAGAGAGAAATGTGAATGGACAGAAGAATTCAGTTGATAGCACCAAGACACTTACAATGTTAACTGTTCCGTCTCCCATTTTGGATGATATAGCAGAGAAAGAGAATATTTTAGGACAAGAAGGACAAGCTATGGATTCTCATCAAGGTATACACTCTAGAGAAAAGCTAGTGGATGATGTGAATGTTCAAGTACAGAATATTAAGAATCTTGAAGCTCCTCCTTTTTCAGAAGAATGGCTAAGAGCCATGGAAGAGGCTGGAGAGGTTAGAGGCCTTGTTCATCAGTAATGATTGTTGTTTGCAAACTATTTATGATTTCGTTGTATTAGCATACTTTAATCCACCTTTGTTAATGCTGACAGAAAGCTATTTCCAGGAATTACTACAAATGAAAAGTGGGCGAGTGCAGCATTCACCGCCAGATAAAATAATTCCTGAACCAGGTCCATGGTCTCCGGTATTTTCTCTTGTCTTGGGTAGCATAGTTACATAATGTATGTAAGCAAACGTTGTAGACATTTACGTCTTGTTTTGGTGGAATTTGTTATTAGTCTACTGATGTATCTCTATGTGTAGGTACGGCGCCATAGCCAGCAAATAGGTCCATTTGATTGTACTAAGTATACAAATGCACCAGGTGCCAGTGATGATTGTCAAGATCAATGAGATGCTTTGCTGTTTTTGCATTGTGCACATCTTAATCATGTTTCTCTTGTTCACATTTCCAGCATCTACAGAATACATCCTGGTTGAACTAAGAGAGAGCTTATCACCATCACACTCTGTAAGTTCATGCCATGTTACATGAATTTCCAAAGGCATGTTCCAGCACAATTGCTCATGTTTAGTGTTTTATTAAATCATTATCAAGAGCCAATGAATCGGTATGGCAAATCTGTATAAAAGCAAGGTCTGATAAATAATTAAATTTACAATTTTTCTTTCTGATGGGACCCGTGTAAGGGGCTTTGTGATTTTGACCAAGTTAAATAGGGGCTTTGTGATTTCGACCAAGTTAAATATTTCAGAAATATTTCTGGATTGTAGCCTTCCAAGTAAGTTGAAACTACATAGCAATTTTAGTATAAATGGCTACTTGTGTTAATGAAATATGCTTTCGGTAAGCATGTACTGATGCTTGTTGCAAAGTGGTTTGACTCAAATTTGGAAATTTGTCTTCTGAATGTCTTTGCTCTATACAAAAACTTCAGTAGCAATATGATACTTTTAATGGCTATTAAAAGAATGATGTTGTCATTTTATAGGGAAACAAAGGTTTGTATTATGAGTCCATCACTAAATAATTGTACAAGGTCTTATACAAGGTTCATCGGTTGGTATCAGGAAGTTTATGCCTAGTAGAACAAGTTCCTTTTTAAAGATAAGTCGTATCTAAAGGAATCTACCCAGGATTAGCTGTTTAAGTTCCAGTGTTAGATTTTGATTGTCAGCATCATGCGATATCACCAGTGACTAAGACTGTTGGGTAGGAGATTGTCATTTGAAGCTTTCGTGGTAAGGGTTTTGCACTATTCATTTTCTAATCAGGTTACTGTGTTCTGTTCAAGCCTATAAAAAATGCGCTTAAATACAATTTTATCATTGTAATTTGCAATTTGACATCTATTCTATTCTAATTGAAACAAAGTTGAAATACTGGGAGCTACAATGGTTCATCTCATTTGTATATAGCTGGTGATCATAGGTCCAAGGGTTACACTCTAGATTGTTTTGATGATGTCTTAGGCATTTTTTTTTTTAAATTAACAAAAAATTCAATTATTGTTACGAGTAAATAAACTAAAAAGCAATATACTATAACATAGTGACTCTTGCAAGGTAAATTCTTTTAAGAGATATTTGAAAACAAATTGGTTTAATTACTTGCAAGTACCAATGCACTTCTAGAGTCTAAACTTTTATAAGAATGTTACCCACTAGCTATTTAGGGTAATTTTGATTACCACCAGTGTTATTAAAATAATCATTAAAATTTTCATCTTAGATGCCTAATAAATAAAAATTAGACACATAATAAAGCTGAAATTATTTAAACCGTGGTCTAAATATAAATTAGAAAGTGAACAAATTCTTTAAGTAAATTGCTAGTTAGAAATGATATTTCTTTTATATTTCAAAAGTTTGTGATGATACACTAGCCCATCAACTAGAAAACCTCTTATTACCATTCATGGACGGTTAAGACAATAGGCTTATTGTGGGAGCTTTGCTCTCAAAAATTGTATATTTGACGAAAATGTTGCAAGACTCTATCTTCCCATTATGTGCAAAAAAAAACATTACTTTAGAAATTTTCTTAACTTGAAATATTATCTATTTATATTTTAATATTGTAATTGTAAAGTAAATCAATTAAATTAAGCATACTAAAATCAGAGCCTAATATTTCATAATTAATAAGGAATCTTAATTAAAAGGTATAAAGGTTGTAATGAGGAGCCCATAAAACTAGCAAATAATTAGAGCCTAATATTTCATAGTTAATAAGGAATCTTAATTAAAAGGTATAAAGGTTGTATTGAGGAGCCTATAAAATTGACAAATGTTTTTGGTAAATTTTATGCACTTATTATCTAATATAACAAATACTATATGGAATCTCAAATATTTGTTCCCAACTGACTTATGCGAGCAAACCACCTTTGGATTTGAAGAAATTGGTTAGAGAGTTGGTAGATAATGATAAAGACACCCTCTTCTACTTGATGGAAGTATGTTTCATTATTTCTAATAGTTCTAATGAAAAATAAAAAGTAGTTTGATTATTTGTTGCCTTTCTTGTTTTTCCCTTCAATTATTTATAATATAATTATTTTCTTCAAGCATCTGATTACCTTCACATTTAGAGTCTTATTAATTTATCATATCAAATTGTGAGGAAGAACATTGCTAGATGTAAAGACCAAGAAATGATTTGTATTCTTCAAAAATAGTATTCTTTAGAAATATAGCATATAGAATGACTTAGAAATATAGCATACAAAATGACTATCATCGTGAAAAGGAGCAAGAAGTTTTGAAGTTGTATAACATAAATTTGAGTTTCTTATGGTGTTAGGTTTAAATTTGTTTTGGATCTAATTTTATAAGGGTCCCATTAAATTGAACCTTTACTACTATTATATTATTATTTTTAAATATATATTTTTAAACAAGTAAAATTTTTATTTGATTATACATTGTATATATAATTATCTATTTATTAGTTTTAATGTTCTTATATTATTTATACTATTGATAAACATATTGTCCAATCACATTTTTTTTTTGATCGGTAAACGATCGAAGCTTTTGATTATATTAATTTAATAAAAATAAAAATACAATAGAGTATATCTCCATTCAAATAGGCATTGGTATGAAATAACATAGAAGAAAACCTCCAGTCTTTCCCAGGACCATAGTCTTTTATTTTTACATAATTAAAAGGGGCATACCCCAGTTGACATTTTCCACTATTTTATTGTCATTACAAGCAGAGAGACAAGAATTCTTGTCTGTATTTTATAATCTTTGATGATTCCTATATCGATCAATAATAATCTTGTGTCCAAGATGATCGATTCGACTAGAACTTTGTACTCTTAGAAGGTACCTCTTCTTAGCTACTCTGCCTGATATGCTTGTACCTTACTTTCATGTCACTCAGTTATGCAACTTAAAGCCGACGTTAGTGTTGTTAGTTAAAAATATTTGATAACATGAATACGTGGCAGGATATTACTAAAATACTTTGGTTATCCATGAGGGACAAGATTACTGGAGTCAAACCCAATTAGACGTTAATCTCTCTAATTGACATAATATACTTTTCTAATATAAGTTTGATCCTAACATTCTTTAATAAAAAGAAAACATTTTTAATTATTCTGAGTCCTACTTAAAACGGGTATTAGCAGATTAATCTGGAAATTGTTGGACTTTTATAAATTAATTCTTTCCTATATGGGGTAGTTCCTACCCTTGTTTAAATAACACCATATTGAGAATCTGTTCTTTTTAGAATTACATCAGTGGATAGCTTTGATTGACAACCTAATTACCCTTCTAGGATGCTTTAAGACATTCAAATCCACTTAGGATTACTATCATGATATCCTCTCACATTCACATAACATTGCTTCTATCACAACTAAACACATAACCACGTATTATTAAGCAAATAAGAATATAGCTTAAGCAAATTCAGTCCAGAGGAAGCAAAGAGGCAAAATTAATCTCACCATTCATGTAGAAATACCATTATATATATTGTTATTAACATGAATTTATAGAGATAGATAAGCTACCAAACAATATAGACAAGCTTGCAGTCTTCTTCTGAAAAGGGAGCCAGTATACGGAGTATCACACTCCAACCTATATAAGATCTAATATTATCCTCGGTACATTACAAAGACTATAAACAAGTCTTACTATCTATACTACTATACCGAGATAAAAAGCTTAAGATACATTATTGATTGCCCATAGCATCCCAGCTTGACAATCTCTAAGGAAATACACATTCAAGGTTGAAAGGAAGTGACGAAAAGGACCAAACCAAGACTAAAACAAAGCACAAGGGGCCGAGGGTAAAATAGGGGATCCCTCAATTCGACTACCAAAATACAAAAACTTGTTGTCCACACTTAGTTCATATGTGTCAAACTACTTTTTCCAGAAAACCATAATAATTTCTGCAATGTCCTTGGGATTTTTAGAGTAGAACTGAGGCAAAAATTTGAAGGCGCTCTTTTCCCTGCTAGATTTTTCTATGTTCGAGATGCAGAATTCCAATTCTTCCAGATTCTCCAACTCCACACCTGGGTGGATATAAGGTTTAAAAATGTCTAGGTAGTTTTTGAGCCAAGCCTTGCCGCCATCCTCTATGATCCCTCTCCATCTAAGGAGAAATTGAATGCTAACATCCATTTTCAGCCAAACTTGATCAAAGGCAACATACTCTTGAATAACTAGGGTTGGGCGTCTAGGCACAATGGCCAGATCAAAACTCTCAGGTGGATGTGCCATGTACATGTCTGGAAGAGGAGCCTTAAGTTTCTCATCTAAGCTCATAATGGCTTTTTTCAATCCCAAACACCAAATTGGATCAAAACTATTACGATAAAGTTTGATCATTTCCCATTTTTCTATTTTGGCTCTAGCCAAACAGCCTACGAATGCCCCTATAATGTCACTATTTATTCTCCATGTGAAATCATAGTTAAAAATACCTTCTCGTAGGGCACGACTCACCGCAATCCTTGTCATGTTATTCACTAGTTTTAACAGTCAGCTCCATCTCTCAGGTTTCATATTGCCATGGAACGCCATGGTCCGCCCTTCCGATACATGGAATACACCGATATTGGTGCCCAATTGAAGAGAAAACTAGCTCAGGCTGAAAGGGATGGAAAACTATAGGTATAAAAAGCCAAAAACTACAAACAAAGGATCTAGAAGCACCTGGGTTATGCCGACATCAACTTATGCCACCTTCGTGACGCCAATATGAAATAAAACATGATGGGGCTAAGTGGCATGACATGATGGAAAGGTAAGGGAAAAGGATGGCTATAGATGATAATAAGGAATAAAAGGAACATGTTAAGAGATATTTAGTTCTAATGATGTATAATCGGCTGGAATTATATAGGCATTCTCATAATAATTAACAAGACTTCACTCCTTAATGTAAAAGACGTCTAAATTAGCAATACTTTATATATTCTAATTTTAAAGTTTTATTACCTATTAGATAGAACAATAAATACTCTATGTCTTCCCCTATATATGCTGTATAAATGAGACTATATTATTATACATGGAAATAAGCTCATAGATGAGAGGTATGAAAGTTGTTTATATTAGGATATATGGTTTAACTTAAGATGAGGATGCTATTTAAATTGTGACCTAAAATCTCGAGTTGCTCTACACAGCTGATATAGATCAATTATTTGGATATAGCTATAGCTACTGTTTGTTGACGATTAGAATACTTATATTAAATATGAATAAATAGAATAAGAACCAAGGGTTCCAATTAAGACTAGCAATCATTGAAGACTAAAATATTTTCTCCATCAACACCCTTATTTGCCAGCTGATCTGCCTGTTTTTTACCTTCTCAAAAAATATGACAGATCTGAGTTTCTGCAAAAAGGTCCAGAATATTAAGAACTTCTAATTTTGAGTTTAATACCCAATTAGGCGTCGATCTTTTCCTTATTGCATTTAATACAATTTGTAAATCTCCTTCAATGATAATATTGGATAAGCCTAAATTTAGGCAAATTTGGAAACCTTCTTGCAGGGCTTCTAGTTCAGCCATATTGTTAGTCGTTGGATCTATGGATTTAGCCCTTTTGGAAATCCACTTGCCTGTCTCATTATTAATGATACATCTGATTCCTACAGAACTAGGATTGCCTCTTGAAGCTCCGTCAAAGTTTAACTTGGTCCACGCAATAGGTCGAGGGGTCCATCTACAATTCTCCTTCGCCTCTTTATTCTTCTTTTTATAAATAAGAAGAGGATTAATAAGGTTTATCCATCTCTTTTTTACTGATCCATCCCAGCTAGAGAATGAACCTTCTTCTTTCTGAGTATTTCTAAGGTGGGAATTTAAAGTCTCAATTATACATGCCTCAATTTTTTTGATAATTTCATCTGGCTGCATATCCTAGTCACGAAATATTCTTCTATTCCTTTCTTTCCATACCTCTCACATGAGGATAGATGGGCATATATTCCATATCCTACTATAGATACCTTTACTACTATCTAATGGCCGACCCTTAAGAAAATCCACTAGTGATTCTGGCATGGGAGCGGTCCAACCCAGCATTTCTTTGAGCCACTTCCAGCAACATTGTGTATATGTGCATCTATATAAGATGTGATCAGTGTCTTTGTTATCTTGTTTACATAGTACACATCTTGGTGGGTCCTCAATACCCAATTTGCGAAGTCTGTTGGTCATTAGGATCCTATTCTAATATGCTAGCCAGAGAAAGAAGCCTACCTTTGGCAAACAGGATGAATCCCAACAGAGTTTAAGTGGGATTTCCACTTCTTCCCATCTTTGGGAGTGAATGAGAGTTCTATACCCATTTTTGACACTATACATGCCATCTTTTGAAGCTGCTTAGATGAGATTGTCGTTCCTTTCTAATTGCTTAATTTTCTTGCTCTGGATTATTTTTTTCATCTACCTTTTTTTCTATTGGTACCATGTCTATATTATCCACAAATTTCCATTCTCAACTCGTAGTTCCATTTATAGTTTTTTGGTTTTATAATCACTAATCTTGCACCCCTAGTATTTGACTAATTTCTCTTTGATGCTTTCTAGGATCCCCAAGCTATCTACTTGGGGATACCCATCCCACGAATCTTCCTAGAATAAGGCTTCATCACCCTTTCTAACATCCCAGGTTAGATATTTACTAATAAGGGTTTGACTTTTAACTATAAAGTTCCAGCTTCAGATCCTTTAGGGAGGGTCCTCATCCTAAAGATGGAATAGGGATCATCTGCATTAAGATATTTGTTAAACATAATTTTAGCCCATTTATGATCTCTTTCTACAAAAAGATGCCAGATGAGTTTAGCCCCTAATGCTTCATTTTGCCAATTTAACTTTTTTATACCTAAACCTCCAAGCTCCTTTGGTTTACATATGTTATCCCATCTTATGAGTGCCCATTTTTTTGAGTCATCACAATCATTCCAAAGGAAGCTTCTAAGTTTTGCCTCAAACTTCTTATTGATATGTTTAGACAAAAGAAGACAAGAGAGTGGATACGTAGGAATGGCAGACAACACTGATCTAATCTTGGTTACTTTACTAGCCTTTGTAAGCCATTTATCTTTCCATCCTCCTATCCTAGCATCTAATCTATCCACTATACTTTGCCATGCCTTATTGGATTTACTACCTTTTTCTAACTCGATTCCTAAGTATTTACATGGGAATGTACCCCTTTTATACCCCATGATGTCACAGATCTGCATTTCCATTTCAGGTTTGGTATTGATGAAAAAGATTTTGGATTTTGTTGCATTCACTTTTTGATCTAACTCTTCCATATACCGTTGAATGATAGACCTGATATTTAGAGCCTCTTTTGTAGAACTTTCACTCGGTAGAATGGTATCATCTGTATATTTTTTATGGGTAATGTTGGGGATATTTTCCATAACAGTAATTCCATTTATTTTCCCCTCATTATGAGCCTTAGTAATTGCTCTCCTGAAGGGTTCTACCATGATAATGTATAGAAACAAAGATAGGGGATCTCCTTGTCTAATACCTCTTGAAGTGTCAAAGAAACCTTCAGGGGTTCCATTAATAAGGACTGAAATTTTAGTAGTAGAGATACACTGGTAAATGAAGTTAATTCATTGGTGCGAGAATCCAAAGACTTCTAAGGTTTCACATAAGAATCTCCAATCAACCATGTCATATGCTTTTTGGATATCCAATTTCATAAACATGCTTGCTACTTTATTCTTATTGGTAGAATGTAATGTTTCTTGTATGATGAGTATTTCATCTAGGATCGATATACCTAGAACGAAGCCGATTTGTTCTTCTGATATGATCTTGGGTAGAATCAATTTAAGTCTATTTGCTACATTTTTTGATAAGATTTTATAGATAGTATTACATAGGGCTATAGGTCTAAAATTCGCAGGGTTTTCAGCTTCATCATTTTAGGGATCAAGGTGAGAAATGTGTAATTGATTTCAGATAACAATGATCCACCATTTCTTGAGGCTTCAATGGATTTTCATAGATCAACACCAATAATGTCCCAACATTTTTGGTAGAAGAATGTTTGGAATATGTTTGGACCTAGAGATTTGTCAGGGTTCATGTTGAATAACACCAATATGACTTCTTCCAAGGATATAGGTTTGTTTAATGATTTATTATCTTCTAATGTAACCACTCTAGGTCTAGCTTCAACATTTTTTCTTGAGCTGCACTATTTGAGCAATCATAGTTGTTTAATAAATTTTGAAAGTGACACACAAAAATCTCAGCTACTTTGTCCACGTTTTCAATAGTAGTACCCAATGGATCTTTGAATTTTAGTATTTTTCTTTTGGCTCTATTATGAAGGGTGGAGTTATGGAAAAATTTCATATTTCGGTCTCCTTCTAACCATTTTTCTCTTGACTTTTGTCTCCAAAAGACTTCTTCTTTTGCCAATACATTTTTCTTCTTGGCAAGTAATTCTTTTTCTAGATAAAAGCTATCATTATTCATCCCCTTCTTAATTACTTCTAAATTTAGTTTTTTTAGTCTTTCCTCAATCTCTACTTTTTCTTTAAATATATTATTAAAGTGTTCTTTGTTCCATTTAAGTATGTTTTCTTTAAGAATTTTCATTTTGGAGATAAAAATATACATTTAGAACCTTTAAAATTACCTTGATTCTACCATTCTTTAATACGTTCCAAAAAGTTTTTGTCTAAAAACCACATTTTTTCGCACTTGAAAGGGTTTCTAATAGGTTTAAATGGTTCAGAGAGTTCAATTCTAATAGGGTAATGGTGTAGTGCCTCTCCCATTTGACTTCTATAAGTCATCCTAATGGATGCAACCTTGTTGATCTTTTGTTGTGATATCATGATTGTGACCATGAGTGGTCTACACCGTTGAGGTGATTGGATTTATGTTTCTGAATCAGTTGCTTTGATTATGCTTATGGATGATTTATGAGATTATGATGTGATTTATGGTTCACTGAGGTTTGTACTAGTGGTTACTAGGATCGATGTGGTATCATGAGGTTGTTCCATGATTACTCGAAGATGTGTGCAGAGATTGCACTGTGTGCTATTACCATGCTACACTGGACTGGGTTCCTGTAGCAGTGGTTAGTCATGTTTATGATTGTGTTCTTTTATGTATTTTAAGTGCCTTTTTGTGTTGTTTAAACAATCATTATTAAATGCTTCAATAGTTAGAAATAGATTGTCCATGTTGGATTCATTGGTTATGTGTTGCAGATATCTACTTATGTTATGTTTTACTTTTGTGATGACCTGAGGGTCAGATGTTATACCTTGATTTCGGTATCATAGATGTTAGACTAGTATACTGCTCAGTTGATCATATTGCATGATGATGCCTTTTGAGATGACAGTGTGTTTCATGATGATATCTGGTTATCTAGTAATTGGACATATCTCTGATTATGTTATGAGATGGATTTAATGCTATGGTTATTTACTTCATTCTTGCGTTGTTATGCTTTATGCAAATGTGAGTGATGTAAATAGATTATTTTGATATAATTAAATAAATGGTTAAATTAGGTGATTTAATGCATTTATTGCTTCAGCTAAGTTATTATATGCAATTGCACTTGATTGTGTTGTTTAGTGTGCAGGATTCATATCCCTAGCAATGGCACATGGAGTTAGTGATTCAACCATTCATATTTTATCAATGTCGTTCCTATATGTGATGAAGGTACAACTCTAATACCACTGACGAAGGGCCACACCACCCTTACCAACTCACAACCAAGAATGCAACAATATGAAGATAAAGAGAGAATAAATGCTTCCTAAGAAATTTAATTAAATTTGAAAATCCTTAGCAATTACAATAACATTTCTACAAGATCTCTCAAGATCCAATCCAAACCCAAGCTAGCCTAGATCCACAGTCTGGGAGAAACCTCTGAGATCTCAACTTGTGCTCGCAAGCCACCAAGCAACCTCCTTGTTTCTAAATCGTAGTCACTAGCTCTTCTCCAACCTAATCCAAGATCTAAGTGTAAACTGCCTCACATTCGGCACTCTGTCTACACACTCACAAGTCCACCATAATCCTACTGTAAACTACCTCACATTTGGCGCTCTATCCACAGAATCAGGAAAATTCACTCTTCACTTCCTCCTCCTCTTTCACACCTTGAAGCCTTCACACTTTTCCCAAGCTTCCACTTCTCGAGCTACTCCTCCTCAAGCTTCTCCTTGAGCTTGATTTAGAAATGCTCATATGCCTTGCTTAAATAGGCACTTACCACCCCATGCATGACTTATCCACAACCTTCTAGAATTCCTCCACAACCTTCTACAACTTCCATAACCTTCTACAATATCCACAACTTTCTACAATATTCATAACTTTCTAGAATTCTACCCACACACCTCGATAAATGGAATGACAACCATTTATTTTTTATTTTTTTCTATTATGCCACCTATGCACCTCAAAAATAGAAATTCTCTTTTTCTTTCTTTTCTCATTTTTCCCATTTTTTATTTTTTTATTATTTCTCCTTTAATTTTCGTCACTTTCTCTCTCTTCCACAATTTTTTTTTTCTTTTCAATAATTTTCCCATGCAAGATGCTCTTGCATCAGACTCCCCCGGTAGATAGAAAAGTGTGTCCCACACTTTGATGCCAAAAAGAAAGGTCTACAACCATCTTCATCTTCACCAAAGGTTTCCACCTCAACAGGGACAACAAAACCACCATGCAAATCTTCCACATCTGCATTACTCTATCAAACACCAGCATCTCAACCATCCAATCAGCATGCTCACCCTCAGGAACAAACTACACATAATGCTTCATTAGAAAACTCCCATTCTCATCAAAAACTAGTGAATCCACACTAGTAGCAACAAACCCCACATCAACATCCACATGTAGATCTCCATCAACACATGCCAAACTCTCAACACCAGCAACCTCATTGCTCACAAGAAGATGCTCTGCAATACATAACTCACCTCCAACAACAATCAGATCATCCACGATCAAGTGCTCTGCAGTCTCCATGTCAGACTCAACCAACTGATCATGAAAACCAACCTCTGTCCCAACATCAACAAGGTTAGGAATATCTTCAGCAACAACCTCTATTTTCTCTACAGGTTCTGCATCAGACTCCACAAACTGATAAGCAAAACCATCCTCTTCCACCTTGACCTTCTTAGCTTGATCAGCCAATCTAGCATCCAAGCGAGCAAACATCTTAGAAAAATTCCTCTCCACTATATCATGGACTTTGGCAATCATCTTAGGGTCCAATCCTCTTGGAGCCATCTCCCAAGATCTTCGTAAACCCTCTGCAACAAATCCTTCCCACGCTCCTTGTGACAACCAAATTGTTTGCAAGTCAGATCGCAACTTGCCACCTCACACGAACAATTAGGAACCACATCACAAGTCTAGGACAACAGATTTGCAATCCACCAGCTCTCCACAATCATGCCTCAACAAGTTCAGTCTTCCATCTCTGCATCCATCAATCAATCTGCATGTCCTCCCAAGGTCCTAGTGCAAACTACCTCAGCTTCGACGATCTGTTTACACGCTTAGGAACTCCCACTCTAATAAAATTCACCCAACCAAGGTCCTGGTACAAATTGCCTCACACTTCGGCAATCTGCTTGTACACTCAGGAACTCCTGCTCTGATAAACTTCACCCAACCAAGGTCCTGGTACAAACTGCCTCACACTTCGACAATCTGCTTGTACACTCAGGAACTCCTGCTCTGATACCACTGATGAAGGTATAGCTCTGATACCACTGACGAAGGGCCACACCACCCTTACCAACTCACAACCAAGACTGCAACAATATGGAGATAAAGAGAGAATAAATGCTTCCCAAGAAATTTAATTTAATTTGAAAATCCTTAGCAATTACAATAACATTTCTACAAGATCTCTCAAGATCCAATCCAAACCCAAGCTAGCCTAGATCCACACTTTGGTAGAAACCTCTGAGATCTCAACTTGTGCTCGCAAGCCACCAAGCAACCTCCTTGTTTCTAAACGGTAGTCACTAGCTCTTCTCCAACCTAATCCAAGATCCAAGTGTAAATTGCCTCACATTCGGCGCTTTGTCTACACACTCACAAGTCCACCATAATTCTGCTGTAAACTACCTCACATTCGGCGCTCTGTCCACAGACTCAGGAAAATTCACTCTTCACTTCCTCCTTCTCTTTCACACCTTGAAGCCTTCACACTTTTCCCAAGCTTCCACTTCTCGAGCTACTCCTCCTCAAGCTTCTCCTTGAGCTTGATTTAGAAATGCTCATATGCCTTGCTTAAATAGGCACTTACCACCCCATGCATGACTTATCCACAACATTCTAGAATTCCTCCACAACCTTCTACAACTTTCATAACCTTCTACAATATCCACAACTTTCTACAATATTCATAACTTTCTAGAATTCTACCCACACACCTCGATAAATGGAATGACAACCATTTATTTTTTATTTTTTTCTATTATGCTACCTATGCACCTCGAAAATAGAAATCCTCTTTTTCTTTCTTTTCTCATTTTTCCCATTTTTTATTTTTTTATTATTTCTCCTCTAATTTTTGTCACTTTCTCTCTCCTCCATAAATTTTTTTTTTCAATTTTTTTCTTTCTTTTCAATAATTTTCCCATGCAAGATGCTCCTGCATCAATATGGTCGACGTATCCTTATTTTAATTATAAATTAATCCTTTTGGTGATTATTAAATCCAAACTTATTTGCATTATGTGATTTGACCAGTAACCATGTCTGTGCATTTAGAGGTTCGCATTGTCGTGAAAGTTAAGGAAATTTATGTGTTTTTGGGTTTCAGACTTTCTAATTGATTTATTTTAATTTCTAGCAGCTTTTCCATAGATGAATTCCTATTTCTAGGAATAGTCTGTTTTCATTTGGGTTGATTCAGGGTTTAACTATGTTGGCTGGTTATTTTTCCTAATTGATTATTCACTCAAAAAGTGAATAAGTATCCAAAAAGGAATTTAATTCCTCACTTCTCACTTTTGAATTAGAAAGTTGGAGAGTAAAATCCAAAATCCTCTTCATGAGGATTTACTATTTTGTTCGTTATGGGAGCTACAAGCATGGGATCGTCGCGAGATTGGGCTCGTTGGATCCGACACGGGGAAACCTTGGATTGCCACGATTTTTAGCTACTTTTGCGAGCTATTTATTTTATGGTTCAAATTTTCGTTTTGCCCTTTTCGCTGTGAGGTAGGGCTTTTCTGTTTTATTGTTTCGGCTCCATTTCTGCTTTTCTTTTTGGTAGCTGTTTGTTTGGAGGCTGAGAATTGGTGTTCCCTTCCATTTCTGTATGATAGTTCTACCCGATTGGGTGAGTATGAACATTTTCCTATTTTTTGAGATGAGGGTTTAGGGTTTTGTACTGTTATTCTGGCTATTTTGCATACGGTATCCGAACTTAATTATTTTTGGATTTTAGGGTTTTTGTACGCAAAGGTCAAAAGGGTTTTAATTTTGAATTTTTCTAAAATTTTGGGAGTTTTACCTCGTTTTGCATGCCACACTATTTTTTTTTGGCATGAGATTGGTCGTGGACTTGGATTATCTATTTGGATATCAGTCAGACCACTATTGTACTTTTATGTTGCATTGGGATGTGTGTCACACCCGTACTCTCGACTTTGTGATCGATTGAGTGATTTTATACCTAGTGTTATTTTTCTTTTAGACCTTTGTTCTTGTTTCGTGGACACTAGGATTCGTGTAGAATCCATACTCCCGCATTGAGGTCAGTTGAGTGAGTTCATGATGTTGGGTCTTGTTGCATCATTAGGATTCGTGTAGAATCCATACTCCCAGATTGAGGCCGGTTGAGTGATTTCATGATGTATGGTTTTATTGGCTTTGGGATTCATGTAGAATCTGTCCTTCCTGTGTTGCTTTCGGTTGGGTGTTATCTTTTGCATTGTGTTCTTATCCAGTCCTTGTTTTATGATCTTCGTGATGGTGGTGCACCACACACGAGTACATGCGCTTACATTTGTCGGGTGACTTGTGAGGCTCGATCTTCTGTGGTTCTTCCAGAAGTTATGATCATTGGGGTTGGGATGGGAGTATGCATGCCCACGGGCACTTGTCATAGGATGAGCATGGGTAGGGTAGGGTAGCATATGGAGGGGGCTCTTATCTCGTAGCTTGGCGATCATGACGCCATAGGTATGGCAGAGGGAGTTTTAAACAAGTGATAACTAAATAAAATGTGTGAGTGGTAATAAAACTTAAGATAATAAAATGTATGTGCTAAGACTTTTTGTTGAGGGATGTTGTATCCACACGATTCAAGCTTGGGCTTGTTGATGCCAAGTGACTCTCGATAGTGTCAACCCCTACTTAGTAGCCTATTGAGTGTCTGACTAGGACCTATACTCCTTGCATTGTCTTAGGTTCTTGGTTACAACCATCATATTATCTGGCGTGAGAGCCATGGATGTTTTTTTGTGTATTTGTGGTTGGATCATTATCTCCATCAGCACGGTGGGTGTGGACCTATGGTTGCCACGTGGTTGGGAGGTGTAGCTACCCATACCACTACCAGGGACTAGTGTACAAAGATGGTCTTTTGTCCTAGTGCGACTGTTGCTGGATGTTTTCACTTGATGCTTCAGGTTTTAGAGTATGCTTTCTTGCGATTTATGCTTTCATTGGAATGCTTGGATATCATGTTAGATGATGTTAGTTTATTTGATGCATTCCCATATTATGATGTTTAGCATATGATTAGATGATGTGAATTGCTTTGTTGGTATATCTATTGCTTGTTTTTGTTTAGCATGTGATAGGTGATGTTATCTACTAGCATGTTAGATTTCCTTATGCTTTTATTGTAGCATATTTTAGTAGTGGTGTCCCTATTACAATAGTAACAACAATCTGATTGGTGGCTTAGGATGTTACACGTGGGGGATGGCTCTGATCCATGATGGTCTTATGATGCTATTGACGGTTGGGAGGAACCGTGTACTTAGTTTGGTTGCTCAGTTATTGTGATGTTAATTTTTTACATTGCAATGTTACTTCTGTTCACTATGATGTTGCTTTCAATATGTTCTTTACTATTATGGTTTAGATGGATAGATGTTCTTCCTTCTTGATGTTTATGCACTTGAGTGTTCATTCCTCGATTTACGTGGATTCGATACTCCCCCGTGTGGAGGTTTTCATATTTTTATGCTGTTTATTTTTGCTTTATTATCACACTAATGTGTTTTATAACGTGGAAAGGCAGTTCCTCACGTGAGAATGTACTTCCTCATGCGAGAATGTATTTCCTTGCATAGGGATGCAAATCCTCACGTGGTGTGCAACGAATCCTTGCGCGGAGCCATGCACTTTCTCGCACACAGTGATGCAAAGTCTCGCGCAAAACTCGAGACCAGTGCACTTCCTCACATGAGAAATAGGGGGTAGTTAGGCTTGGCCAAGGAAGTTTTGGAAGTTGGTTTTGGACACTTTGTTGGATTTCACACCTTTCTAGTTCAAAACAGTCTTTCTAAGGGGTTTAAAATATATCATTTAAGTATAAGTTACTTAAGATATATTTTAATATATGCGAAAAATCTTTTGAGATAGGTTTTAGACCTCTCTGAGATAAGATAAAGATTCTAAGAAATTTTAGGGCTTTAGGATTTTAGACTTAGCCAAATTTCAATATTCTGCATTTTACCCTAGCATGGTGTTTTGTTGATGAGTGGTTGTTTTTTTAATCCCTCATCTGCGTGTGGTTGTTGTTGGCCTCTATTTGCATGTGTCTGTTTGGTAGTGGCATTCAGAGATTCGTTGGTTGCTGGGATTGTGGTGAAGTCTTCCGTTGTGATCTATGTGATCCTTGTATGATGTTGTCATGTGCATTCATACTTGTAAAAAAAAATCTTGGCTTGTATTGAATCCTTGTTCCAAGGATCTCTGGGTGGGGTATTAGAAATGGTTTGATCCTGCTATTGGTAGAATTGAGGATTGGATATTGATATTTAATTCACTCAGTCCTCCTTTGAGAAAAAATCTATCCAATTTCTCAACTATATAAGAGAAATCTTTCCTTTATTATTCCATATGAACTTCCCATTGTTAAGCGAGATGTCAATCAGGTTGTTAAGGTCAAACCAGTTTTAAAAATCTTTAGAAGCCTTAGAAGTTTGCTGGGTGCCACCAAACTTTTCATTTAGATTTAAGATAGTGTTAAAGTCACCACCTAAGAGGATATGTTCATTACTATGATTATTGATAAATATGCTAATTTCATCCCATAAGATTTTTTTATCTGTATTATAGACTAGACCATAAATGTTTACTAGAATGAACTGTAGGTTAGTTTTGATGCTTCTGAATCTATTGCTCATCCATGAGTTATTTGATTTTAATATTTTTAGAGTAACTTTCTTGGGGTTCTAGATCATACCTAAACCTCCTAAACCTCCTCTAGATTCATGCAAGTTAACATTCCAACAACCTAACTTCTTTTCTAGCTTGGTTCCTTCTTCCTTATTCAATTTTGTTTCTTGTAGTATAATAATTTTAGATTCAAATTGTTTTAGGTTATGCTTTAGAAATTGTTTCTTGCTAGGGGCATTTAAGCCTCTAGCATTCCAAGTAGTGATCTTCATGCTTCCTTGGGAAGGATCTTCCCCTTCCCTAGATTAAGTAACTAACCAATCTTTTGTTGCTCTTTTGCCTGCCCATTAGCTTCTCTGAGTATATTAAGAGATTTCTTGCCTCTTTTAGCTTTCACTTTGGCATACTTGGGAGAAATTATCCCTTCTTGGTTCATCTGAATACCCAACTGCTATGCATTTAAAGTAATTTTGGATTTTTTTCCTTCTTTTTCATCTTTATCTTCATTTTCTAGTTCTTGTAATATTTGTATTGCAAGGTCTATCTGATCTTCTATAAGTCTATCATCTATTAATGGTAACTTCCTGAAGCCACTCTCCTCAGAGTCATTACCTTGATCTATCATTGGAGCATCTTCAAATATCATTAATGTTTTGTTGTTTTTGACTTCCCCCTCAACAATTAGAAAATCTCTTTGTAAGTCATCATAAGAGTAGTTGTCTCCACCTAGTTTTAAAGCTCACTGCATTAGATCCTCTTTCTGTGACTTACTGCTCTTGCCTATATTCTCAAAGCTAAATAATTGAATCAATTTCTCAGTTAGTAATTCCAAATTATCTTTCTCAGTCTCATCTGAAATTTCCCTATCCAAGTCTTCATTCTTTGCTGAATCATTGTTTAAAAATTCTTGAAATTCTTGTTTCGTAGTTCTCTCACTCTTGCTCTGGTCCCTTCTCTTTTCCTTATGATCACTAGAGTTAAGATCAAGGGATTCTACTCTTGTGGATGGAGTCTACCAAAATTTAGTGAATTGGTTTATTGTCTCTTTATTGGATCTGGTTTCCTTCACAAGTTCTTCTATCTATTTCTATGGAGTTTCCATTTCCTCTTCTATAAACTTAAACTTTCCTTGTTTTGAAGCTTCATCTGCAAATAGGAGGTTTTTTTCTCTTTCTTTGATACTACTGACCAAGTTATCCAATGGCTTTTTGTCTTGAGGTTTCAACTTTTTTCTTGATGATTTTTCCACTTCATTTATTATTCTTGTATACTTGTCCTTTTTAATTTTTTTGATCTTTTCTTGAGTTTTTTGCTACTGATGACTATTTCTTGTCACCTTGTACTAGCCATATCTTGATTAACTTTTCCTTTTGCTCTACTGAGTTCTTTGGGACTTTGGTTTACACATGTTCTCTATATTGTTAAAGTAGGACCGATTCCTATACAATCCTCTGTATTTGATAAATCATTAATTCCCTTCCTTTTTTCTAATATTGAGAGTTTTTCCTCTTTTATGTTTTGAGATTCTTTCTTTTTATCCTCTTGTGCTGTCTCTACTGCTTTCTTCTAAACTTCCTTATGAGTTAGAGGTGGGCTACTTCTAATCTTTGTTGATGGACTTGGCCTTTTTGTCTTATCTGTTCTGACTATACCACTCTCAAGTACTAGCTTTGCTTTCCCTATTGTATCCTGACATATCTTCTAGAGACCTTTCTCATATGTGTGATCCCTTTGATACTCTCTCCAATTCCTTATGTACATCATGGAGAATGTATTTTTAAGATCCGCAGTTAATTGCATTTTTTTTGAAGATTTTCCTCTCATTGTCTAGTTTAATTAACTTTGAGATTTTACTTTCACATCTATGGCAATTTAAATTATAGATTGCTCGATTTGTTATTACTTTAATGGGTTTGAATTCCAAATTATTTACCTTACAATTGATCAAAATTTTGATGTTATTGCAATATTTAAAAGATGCATCCATTCCAATCAAATCACCAATTGAAAGCCCTATTTTCTTGATAATTTCTACATGCACTAGTTTCGATGGGAGTGATTAAAGGGAAATCCAGGTTGTGATCAAGAAGTCTAACATTTCTTTCTTAAAATCCGGTGACCACTCAAAGAATGTCACAACATATTCTTTAAAATAACAGTTAGAGACAAAGAGAAAATCTTTTTTGACATATTCATCACTACAATGAATATATACTAATCTTTCAAAATGGTGAGAGATACTTACCTGGTTGCAAAATTCTTGTAGCCAATTTATAAGATTGATCATTTCAGATGTTGGCCCATTCTAGAATGCAAATAAACCAATGTTTTGATGCTCCTACCAATAGTCTTCACTATCTTGATTACTAATAATAAGGAATTTTTCCTCAGATTTGTTTGAAATGAGTTTAGGAACTGAGAGGGGCTGAATGTTAGGATGAGAGAATATTTAGATGCAGAGTATTTGCGATGAAGAGGAACATATGCATTGGGTGTAGTAGAGGGAGAATTAAGACTTGTGGTCTCAATCTTTCTAGGGTGACTCTTATAGAGATTCGGGGGATCAAAGAAGGAATCATGTAGAAAACCTATTCATTGATAAAACAAAGCATTTTTATTTTGTTCTATGTATATAGTGAGATTAAAAAATTGGATTTGATTATCAAGGCTTGCCATAGAGCAAATGATAGGGTGGATACTATGTGAGCCCAGGGAGTTGAAAAGTTTGGGGGATTCAAATTTAAGAAATTGGGGTTTTATCAGAGATTTACTAATCATCTCCAATTCAAAAAGGAATGAAGATATCTTATTCAAGACCAGAGTAGTTCAGGTGTTGACATTCCCATCAATTATTGTCAAAGTCTTAAATCCTATCTGCTCTACATTCTTTGCTAGAACTTTTTCTAGAGTGGCTCCTAAGCTTTAAAAATTTATCCACTCCGTGTATAGATGTTCCAGTCCACTTTTCTCATCTAGGGCCAAAAATGGGTCCAATGTTTTAGCAACGTAGTTGATTTTTGTAGGGAGATTGTTATTGAAGGAGGGTGCATCATTATGAATTCTCCTCAATTTTTTCCTCTCCTTGCTAGGGTTTCTGAATTCTGGCAATGGATGTGGCACTGAACAAACATTGGGTTTCGATTTCTTTTCAAAAAACCCTATCTTCCTAGCTTTCTAGCCTTGATCGCATATTCGTTTGTCTTTCATCGCAAAATTCACATTTTTCGCGTCAATGATATTTACTCTGCTTGCCATTTTTCGTAGTTTGATACCAAAGTTAATGCAAAAAGAATCTCCTCTATTGTCCAATCACATTACTATTATATTTCATATCTTGAAATATTTAAATATTTATTCATTGAACTTGATATAGTTTGTATTCTTATATTTAGATGTTCATATATTTATTCATACCATTGATAAAAATATTCATATCAAACTTGAGAAAAGTTTCTATATTTTAATTTTTTTTAGTACAAATTATTCTTTTTTCTTAATAAGGTTATTTGTGATTTTCTAACTATAAAAAATTCATTTTTAGAAATTTAAGTTTCCTTTTACATTATCAATCTTAGGGAAAGTTTCTAATTTTCCCTCCATTTCTAAAAATGTAAAATGTTTAGGATAGTTTATGTTGAAAGAATAAGAAAACAAAGTAAAAGACTATAAATTTTAAATAATTGTTATGTTTTTATTTCAGGTTTTTCAAAATTTTAGGTAACATTTTTGTATAAATTTATTTGGTTTCTTTTGAAAATATTTTTATCAGCTCATCATTGCATGGTCCAAAGCATGCGACTGCTAGTTTTTAATGTGTTACAACATTTGATGTAAGTTGGTTTAGAAGTGTTATGGAAGCCATTTCAAGTGCGGGGGAGCAAAATTTTGGAGGATATAAATTATATTTTGGAAGGTTAATTGGGATCATTTTTGTTGATATCTTGTAGCTTTACACAGATAAATTACATCCAAATGTATGTATGTATACTAAGAGATTTTAATTATGTTAACGAATAAGGGGACATTTCCATTCTCTCACTCTCTTATAAATATAAGAGGTGGCTGCAATTGGAAAACCCATACCAAATATAATGGCTATGCTTAGTACATTTATAATAGACTTGGGTAAAAAAACATGGTATTAGAGACATTGCAAATGCATGAAAAGAATAAGATATTAAAGAAACACGATTAAGGCCAAAGAATAAACAAACAAAGTTTGGAATACAAGAAAATGAAGTTTGGAATAGAAGAAACTGTAGAGTAGGGTAATGTCCAATCTTCATACCCAGGACACAAATATACAATGACAAGGAAGATAGAGAGGTGGTGAATGGTTCTAGTTGAAGTTAGTGATTGTCTCTACACCTAGGAGTACTTTGCAAATTTTGTATTTACAAAATTCTCACATCCCCAACTTAATTGTTTTGAATTGGTATGATGATGGCAACTATAGGGTTTTATTCCACAGTGAAAATTTAAAAAAAATGTTGACTCACTTGGTCTTCTAACATTCCAAATGCAATGTTGATTGGAGGAAGAAGCATTAGGTGAAGCCATTCCATTGGAATTATAATCCGTGCAGAAGCTCTCGATGAGACCATGACAGATAGAAGTGGAAGCATCATCAACATCCCTTTAAAGTCAAAAGATATTGACCAAATTTATCAGTATCTTAATAAGGATTACAAGTGGGGTGTTTTTTCAAATATAAAATCCGAATCCATACCTAAAAGTTTGTTAGGAAAAATTGTGAGGTTTATTTCCACTAAAAGAATGAACCTCCATGGTTGTTGCAATTCAGGCTAAATGCTTACAAGTAATGATTTAAAACGATATCTATAGAAAATAGATTACATGCATATATGTTCAATGCATATAGTTAAATTTAGATATTTATTATATTGAAATAATGGGGATCATTCTCAAATTACTGTTCAACATAATGAAAGATTAAATAAAAATTAAAAGGATATTGATGTACAAATGACTATTAATTATCCTTGGGGCATTTTATTTATCTAATCATTGTAGTCTCTTCCTTGTATTTCTATACGAGCATTTGCCTTGATCTTTTCCTCCGAGAATGTTATTGTACGAAGAGGGAGATTGAGATTCAAAGGGAGTCTGACATTTCATTAGAGGCAAATTTGAAAGAGAGGGAGCAGATAGAGGATATGATTCAGTCAACCTTTAGTTATCTCAATCATATTGATACATAGGCAGTAAACCATTTGGAAATGGATTCTCTAGTGATCAATAGATTGTAGTAGTCAAGAGGACTGTTATTCACAAATACAACTTGTGACTGTAGATTTAATGGGCCTAACCCCTTTGTACATCATGAAGAAGTGATGACTTCCAAATGATGCCACTTGTATTTGTAGAAGTTATTGAAAGGCGACCGTCTTACATTAATTTAATTTTCTATTATGATGGATATCTTACGATGTCTATGTAGACCATGATAGATTATATTGTAGATTTAATGGGCCTAATCCCTTTGTACATCATGAAGAAGTGATGAATTCCAAATGATGCCATTTGTATTTGCAGAAGTTATTGAAAGACGACAGTCTTACAATAATTTAATTTTCTATTATGATGGATATCTTACGATGTCTATGTAGACCATGATAGATTATACTTTGCATTATGGATGTTTATATGGTAAACATTATGAGAATGCATGTGCACATACCTTATAATTTTTTTTTTGAGTACATGGTGAATGTTATGCGTATTAATATTTTGGAAGACCATTACACAAAGTACTTGGTAAATATCATGCATCTTGATGTTCTGGAAGGCCATTACTTGCAGAGTACTTGGTGAATATCACACAATTTGATGTTCTAGAAGGCCATTAGTCACTGTTTGGTAAATATCTTGCATCTCAACATTTTGGAAGGCCATTACTCAAAGAGTATTTGGTGAATATTATTGATATTCTGGGAGGCCAATACTCATGATATCATATGTAATATCAATTTTTTTTGAGTAATTAATGAATATTATGTATTCTGAGAGACTGATACTCATGATATCAGATGTGATATCAATTTGTTTGAGTACTTGGTGAATATTGAATGTCAATATTTTTGGGAGACCAAGACTCATGATATCAAATGCGATATCAAACCTTATTTGAGTATTTGGTGAATATCATGTGTGGATATTCTCAAATACCAATAATCTTGATATCAAATGTGATATCAAAATGTTGAATATCTTCTGAACAAAGATATTCATATATTACATTGAGTTAATATATGGTCAAGTGTTTATCCTCCTTAGCTAAGAGGGAGTGTTGATGTTTTGTATATAACCTTATATATATATACATACATAAATACATATACATGTACATATAGATATGTATGTATATGAATATGTGTATGTGTGTGTGTGTGTGTGTGTGTGTGTGTGTGTGTGTGTGTGTGTGTGTGTGTGTGTGTGTGTGTGTGTGTGTACACACCCACACACACATATTATATATAATGTTACAACACACACACACATATATTATATAACTAAGAGATGTTTAATTATGTTAATGAACATAAATGTCCTATGAAGGGACATGCCCATTCTCTCACTCTTTTATAAATATAAGAGGTGATTGCAATTGGAAAACACATACCAAATATAATGACATTGCTTAGCACATTTGCAACAGATCTGAAAAAACTAACAATTTTTTTTTCGATCTTAAAGCTCAAAGAAATCTATTTTAGGTATTACACAATCAATGCCAAATAGTGAAAAATATCCCTTTGGAAAAAAATGAGACTTAATTCACACGCACACACACACACACACACACACACACACACACACACACACACACACACACACACACACACACACACACACACACACACACAGACACACACACACACACAAGTAGGTGCACCAAGTTGTGGTGCCAAAAACATGACACACAAAATAAAATTTTTAAATTCTAAAAGTTTGCACACGCTTTTGAAAATCACAAGTTTTAATATATGCACTACAAACCTGCAACCCCATTTCATTTGTTTTTGTTACTGCATTCTTTCTCCTCAACAATGTGCACACGGGTTGTAAAACTTGAAGAATTTGCTCACCCTCCTCCTCAAAATGCCTCCTTGTTGCTAGAGATCAAGATCAGGATCACATAATATGTTTTCTACTCTTATTTTTGCATTGTTTTATATGTTTTTGCATTATTTTGTAAGTTTTTACATTGTTTTGTATGTTTTTTAAGTTTTGGCTTAAATTTGTTTATTTATTTAGAGTGCAATTGGTTTCTTATCAGGAAATGTGAATAATCAACTGCCAAATCCCCAACCTGATCAATAAAATCAAAATGAAAACCCTCCATAAGATCCAAATCAAAACCCTCCACAACAAGAGCAAGAAATTCTGCAATCTTTGCTGATTGAAAGACCTCCTCTTGACACCCAAGAAAACATAATGAATGAAATAGAAAGAGGAAAAATTGAGTTAGATGCAATCATTGGTAGGTTGTAAGCTTGTAAAAAAACCAATCCTATGAGAGCACAACAGGCATCCTCCCTTGAGTCCATTATGACCCATGTAGCTTTTGTTAGTGGCCAGTTGGATATTTGACATGTTAAGATGGAAGAACAAAGAAGATATTAAGAAAATAAATTATCCTATAAAGATGTAAGAAAAAAGGAAATAGCAAAAAGTAGCATTTGTGCATTGTTTAAAAAGCTTGGAGAACAAGACACTGTTAAACATGCAACTAAAAGATTCCCCATCCATTGGTGCATACATGCTGATATTAGAAATAACTTTTGGGATAGATGGTGGACGGTCTTTGATGCCTCTCCTTGTAAGAATCATGAGGTTCCAATGTATTTCTTAAAGAAATTGTATTGTGAATTTGTCCTTGGGGAGATCCCTAATTATTTTGATATGTTAGAATCTTAGGGTAGAGGTGGAGGGTCATCATTTGAGAGGGTGGGGGCATGTCCTGACCCTAATGTAGTTAGGTCACCTATTGTAAAGCCACAAGGTGAGCATGTGATTATTCTTTTAGTTGTGAAGGAACATGTAGAGACCAATACTCTAGAGATTATCAATGCTTTGACGTAGACCCTCATTCATTGTGCTAGTCCATTAGTCGAGGAGGAGCCTTCTTTTCATTGTGGTCACATGTGCACATCATGTGGATCCTTATGCATATTTGGTGGTCATGTTGGAGATAGTATGGGTGATGGGCTAGTCACTGATGAGTTCCTGAATGACATATTTGGCATCGACACATAGTAAATTATAATTATAATAAACTAATTTAATCACATTTCATATGTATAGTGAATGACTAATTAATTAGCATATCTTGACATTGTTCAAAATTCAAGGTAAGAGTGTTGATGGCCCTAGTACAAATTCTCTGACCCCATTTTATGTCTGGTCGATGAGTTAAGAGGTATATATTGATTTGATCATTTAAATTAATACATATATTTATTAAGTAATCATATGAAGGAATGACAAAAAAATATCCATGTGTATTCGTTCTCTACTAGACCATTGACATTCACAAGGGACTCTAAGCCTAGGCATGATACGAGCTTTGTAGAGGTACATTTATTTCATGTTAATTTAATTCATTTGATTATATTTGTTTCATATTTCATGTTACATATAAATTTTATTATTTGACATGTAGTTGTTGACATCCGACACTCCTCCTCATCTTCGCTTGTACATCGATCGTGGAGTTGCTGCCACGATGGCTAGTTCAGAGCCATTGAACGAGGTATGAAAGAATTTTTTTAGTTTTAGCTTTTATTTATTTATAATAGTTAGTGTTGAAATTTCAAATTTTATTTATAAGTGATTATATTGATTGAATTGTTATAGGGCCTTATTACACCCAATCGTCTGCGAGCCTTTGAGGTGGATGTACAGAGTGACTATTTGATGGTGGTAAGAAAATAGTTAATTTTGTGTATACACATATTTGATTTCAATGTATAAAAAATATTGATTCATATCTACTTTATTTGTATCATCTCTAGTTAGAGAAGAGCATAAACAAGAGTACGAGTGAGTGTGTGAGGAAGACCCCATCATCCCCATTATCTCTCTCCACACAACAAATGAAGACCTCTAGGGATTTGTTTCCTTCCCCTTGTGGTAAGGAGAAGATATAGGGATACACACACATGTATAGGCATTAGTGGACATATATCTTGGATTTTATGTTAGTGGACATATTCGACATACATTTGATGTGTATATGACATTTTATATTTGATGTATAACATATATTTGATGCATGTCATTATTATACTTATGAAATTATTGGTTATCATGATATATTATATGTTTTTTCATGTATGACATTATTGGTTATCATAATATATTATATGTTTGTTCATGTACGACATTATTGGTTATCATAATATATTATATGTTCGTTCATGTACGACATTATTGGTTATCATAATATATTATATGTTTGTTCATGTATGAAATTATTGGTTATCATAATATATTATATGTTTGTTCATGTATAACATTATTGGTTATCATAATATATATCTTGTTTTTCTTGTTTATGTTTTAAGTACATTTCATGTGTTTCATTTTAATGTAATTTGCATCCAAAATGATGCAGAGTGCTCACACCAAAAGCTAGTGGAATCTCAACAAGAACACTTTTAGGGAAAAATACATTTCCCACCTTCCTAAGTGTCTTCAAAGACTCTTTCCAACTTGGTTACAACATTGAACAAACTTCTACCCAACTTCACAAAACTACTTGATCACTTTCCCTATTTAAGACTTGGGAAGCAATAAGGAAAAAATGAGAAAATTTGAGAAATGGATCATAATCAACTTCTTGCTACAAACTAACACCTTAGACACTTCAAGGAACACCTAATAACTATCTCAAAAACTCCAGTCTGTCATCTATTCCATCCTTCCAAGAGATTCTTCAACATCCTATGAGTGAAAGCAATCTTCCAACATCCTATGACTATATTTTCTTTGCAACAACATGTAATTTCCTGATTTTCGGCCAACTCTTCACAAAGAGAAGTGATTATGTTTCAAACCCATGAAATGGTTATTAAGACAACCAAGAAGATCCTTAACATCTTCCAATAACTCCATTAAGTGATAACATGCAGATAAAGTGATGTTCCATTCTAACAAAGTATGGGTTTTCTGTTCTAAACAGGAAGTAATGACATTTGACAATAACTCAATGATCCTATATACAAGTTTAACATTAGCGGTGATTCCTTGCCATATAAAAAGAACTTAATAATCACCAACACCTTATGCTTCCTATAACTTCATAGAGGGTATTTTCATCATTTAACATCCATTCCAACTGATTACCAGTTGATTTGATTTTTTGCAAGGTTAATTTCAATGTTTTTCAAATAATTACTAAAATTGCAAAAAAGTTGTCAGCAACTTTGATTGCAAAATGCAATTTTTGCACTAACTCTTCCTAGAACTTAAACAAAGTGGTTTTTTGTAACATATAGGACCTATATAAGGTGTAATGACTCTCAAAACACTTATTTAGTCAACTTATTAACAAAAACAACAAAAAAGCAAAAATCCTTAGGACTAAGGCAACTTAGGTTTATAGGTGACCTCAAGTTCCTTGACATTACAAACAAGGATTACCTTATTAACATAAAAATAACATGTTTAAAATGAGGTGTAAAATAATCCCTTTAACTTCTATCATGAGTCTCCATCATTGGATGAGATGACATATCCAGTTGGCACCTAGATGCCTTGCACCACAAGTTTCAACATCACCTGAGATGGGGTCACAAAATCAAAACAGAATCCAATCTCCAAAAAGAGAGAGAGGTTATTGTAGGTCTCAAAAATATGGTCTTGTAGCACCCAAAATCACATCCATATCTCGCATGAGCTCTGAGATATGCCCTATCAAAGATTGTTTCCCTATGGCATTTAGTGACTCTTAGGGTTGATTTAGTTCGGTGTGTCCAAGAATGTTTCAACACTCAATGAGATAGGAGGAGCTTGGAGCTAGGATTTACCCAGAAACTTAGAGCTAATAGAATAAAATTTTTGATCCCATGACAAATAGTGAGAGAGATTTGACAATTGGCAACTTTGTATTGACCAACACTACAAGTTTCAACATCACTCGAGATGGGGCCACAAAATCAAAATGGAATTCAATCTTAAAAAAGAGAGAGATTTTATTGTAGGTCTTAGCAACATGATCTTGTAGCACCTAGAATCACATCCATATTTCCCACGAGCTCTGAAATATGCCCTATTAAAGATCGCTGCCCTATGGCATTTAGTGACTCTTACGGTCAATTCGATTCGACGTGCCTGAGAATGTTTGAGTGCTCAACAAGATATGAGGAGCTTGGGGCTAGGATTTAATTGATCATCTAGAGCTAATGGAATATATAGTTTGATCCCATGATGAACGGTGAGAGATTCGACAATTGACAACTTTGTACTGGCTAAGACTATAAGTTTCAACATCACCCGAGATGGGGTTGCAAAATAAAATTAAAATTTGATCTCCAAAAAGTGAGAGAGGTTATTGTAGGTCTCGACAACATGGTCCTATATCACCTATAATCACATCCATACCTTGCACGATCTCTGAGACATGTCCCATTAAAGATCATTTCCCTATGGCATTTAGTGACTCTTAGGGTTGATTCAGTTTGGCATGCTCGAGAATGTTCAAGTGCTCAATGGGATGGGAGGAGCTTGGGGATATGGTTTACCCATCTACCTACAACTAAAAAAATAGACAATTCAATTCCATGATGAATGGTGAGAGAGATTCGATAGTTGGCAACTTTGTATTGGTCAATAGTACAAGTTTCAACATTACCCAACATGGGGCCACAAAATCAAAATGGAATCCAATATCCAAAAAGAGAGAGAGAGAGATTATTATAGGTCTCGACAATACAACCATGTAGCACCTAGAATTGCGTCCATACCTTGTATGAGCTCCGAGATATGCCCTGTCAAAGATCGCTACCCTATGGCATTTAGTGACTCTTAGGTTTGATTTAGTTCAACGTGCCTGAGAAAGTTTGAGCGCTTAAGGGATGGGACAATCTTGGGGCTAGGGTTTACCTAGCCACCTGGAGCTAACATAATAGACATTTTAGTTCCACTATGAATGGTGAGAGAGATTTGATAGTTGGCAACTTTGTACTGGCCAACACTACAAGTTTTAGCATCACTTGAGATGGTGCCACAAAGTTAAAATAGAATTTTATCTCCAAAAATTGAGAGAGGTTATTGTAAGTCTCAACAACATGGTCCTGTAGCACCTAGAATTACATCCATACCTCACACGAGCTTCAAGATATGTCTCGTCAAAGATCGCTAACCTATGGCATTTAGTGACTCTTAGGGTCAATTAGATTTGGTGTGCCTAAGAATGTTTGAGCACTCAATGGGATGGGAGAAGCTTGGGACTAGGGTTTACCCAACCACTTGGAGCTAATAAAATAGACAGTTCAATCCCATGATGAATAGTGAGAGAGATTCAATAGTTGACAACTTTGTATTGGCCAACACTACAAGTTTCATCATCACTTAGATGGGCCTGCAAAATTAAAATAGAATCTAATCTCCAAAAAGAGAGAGAGGTTATTGTAGGTCTTGGAAACATGATTCTTTATCACCTATAATCACATCCATACCTTGCATGAGCTCCAAGATATGCCTTGTCAAAGATCACTATCCTATGGCATTTAGTGACTCTTAGGGTTGATTTAGTTTTGCGTGCCTGAGAACATTCAAGTGCTCAACATGATAGGATGATCTTGGGGCTAGGGTTTACCTAGCCACCTAGAGCTAACATAATAGACAATTTGATACGACCAACAGTGAGAGAGATTCAATAGTTGGCAACTTTATACTAGCCAACACTACAAGTTTCAACATCACCCAAGATGGGGCCGCAAAATCAAAATGGAATCCAATCTCCAAAAAGAGAGAGAGGTTATTGTAGGTCTCAAAAATAGGGTCTTGTAGCACCCAAAATCACATCCATACCTCACATGAGCTTCAAGATATGCCTTGTCAAAGATTTTTTCCCTATGGCATTTAGTGATTCTTAGGGTCGATTCGGTTCGGTGTGCCTGAGAATGTTTGAGAGCTCAATAAAATGGAAGGAGCTTGGGGCTAGGTTTTACCCAGCCACCTAGAGCTAACTGAACAAATAGTTCAATCCCACAACAAACGGTGAGAGATATTTGACAGTTGGCAACTTTGTAATATCAAACACTATAAGTTTCAATATCACCCAAGATGGGGCCACAAAATCAAAATAGAATCCGATCTCCAAAAAGAGAGAGAGGTTATTGTAGGTATTAGCAACATGGTCCCATAACACTTAAAATCACATTTATACCTTGCACGAGCTTTGAGATATGCCTCATCAAAGATTTATGTCCTATGGCATTTAGTGACTCTTAGGATCGATTCGGTTCGATATGTCTGAGAATTTTTGAGCGCTCAATACGATGGGAGGAGCTTGGGGACAGAGTTTAACTAGCCACCTAGAGCTAATGGAATAGACAGTTTGATCCCATGACAAAAAGTGAGAGAGATTTGACAGTTGGCAGCTTTGTACTTGCCAACATTACAAGTTTCAACATCACCCGAGATGGGGCCACAAAATCAAAATAGAATTTGATCTCCAAAAAGAGAGAGAGATGTTATTGGAGGTCTTGATAACATGGTCCTAGAATTGTATCCATACCTCCCACAAGCTCCAAGATAGGATGGAGGCTAGGGTCGATTGAGTTTGGCGTGCCTGAGAAAATTCAACCGCTCAACAAGATAGGATGGAGGCTAGGGTTTACCTAACCACTTGGAGCTAATAGAATAAACAATTTGATCCCATGACCAACAGTGAGATATTTGAAAGTTTGGAACTTTGTACTAGCTAAAACTACAAGTTTTAACATCACCCGAGATGGGGTTGCAAAATTAAAATAGAATTTGATCTCCAAAAAGTGAGAGAGGTTATTGTAGGTCTCGGCAACATGGTCTTGTAGCATCTAGAATCACATCCATACCTTGCATGAGCTCTGAGATATGCCATGTCAAATATCACTACCCTATGACATTTAATGATTCTTAGGGTTGATTCAGTTTGGCCTGCCCAAGAATGTTCGAGTGCTCAACAAGATGGGAGGAGCTTGGGGCTGGGATTTATCTAGTCACCAAAAGCTAACGGAATAGATAATTCAATCCCATGATGAATAGTGAGAGAGATTCAATAGTTGGCAACTTTGTACTAGCCAACACTACAAGTTTCAACATCACTCGAGATGAGGCTACAATATCAAAATAGAATCCAATGTCCAAAAAGAGAGAGATTATTGTAGGTCTCAGCAACATGGTCTTATAGCACCTAGATACACATCCATAACTCCCACGAGCTCCTAGATATGCCTTGTCAAAGATTGCTACCTTATAACATTTAGTGACTCTTAGGGTCGATTCAGTTCAACATGCTCGAGAATTTTTGAGTGCTCAACATAACAGGACAAGCTTGGGGCTATGGTTTACATATGGTCTTGTAGCACCTAGAATCACATCCATACCTCTCACGAGCTCCTAGATATGCCCTGTTAAAGATCGCTACACTATGGCATTTAATGACTCTTAGGGTCGATCCAGTTCAGCATGCCCAAGAATATTTGAGTGTTCAACAGGACATGACAAGATTGGGGCTATGGTTTACCTAGCCACCTGGAGCTAACATAATAGATAGTTTGATCCAACGACCAATAGTGAGAGAGATATGAGCAAGATATATATGCCTAGGCCACTTTGTGCAAGATATGAGCAAAAGTTTCTAGTTAGAAAAAAATGGGTCTTTTTGATTTTTTGGTCAAGATAGCCTAGGATTAGGTGTTTGTAGTTGTTTTTTAATAGTTTGGAGCCTTTTCCAAGTCCTATAAGTGAAATCTAGTGAACTTTGCAAAAGTTGCACTTTTTGTGCAAAATTGCAAAAGTTGCTTAAAAATGAAAATTAGACTGAAAACCTTCTAACCTTTAAAAATACGTTACAACTTCCCAAACTTCCATTTGTAACTTTTTTCAAAATTGCAAAAGTTGCTCAAGCAACTTTTTGAGCAACATTGCAACTTTTGAGCAATTTTTGCTCTTTACATATTTAGGTCAAATGGGTCCATCTGGGACTATTCCAAAACCCTAGTTTAGATTCCTAGGACCCATTAGGTAACCAAATACCTTAGTTTCCCATGAATATTCAAAGGTGATGAATAAGAAATTGGCTACCAGGTACAAATATTTTAAAGACATTGAAAACAATATATATTATTCTTTCAAGACAAACGAGGTACCGATTCTGAAAATAAGATTGAAATGATTCCCATCAGTGGCATGGCCAAGAACTAATTTTTCAATATAGTGACTAATAGTTGGCCTAAATCCCCATTCCTTCTCATTCCTATGGAGGAAAGCTTAATATACAGAGGAATTGCAGCTACATCTATTAAATATACAAAGGAAGATATAGAAGACCTGCTTAATAGAGAGAAAAGGACATTTCAGAAGAAAATAGTTATCTTGGTGCCATCTAGGGTGTGCCAATTACTTAGGATGAAGAGAAAAAACCCACAACTATTGGGAAAGAGTGCACATGTACTCATACACAAAATTTCTAGATAGATAAGTAACAAGTGCTATAGAATTATCCATGGAGCAATGTGAAGTGAAGCCTCAAATTGGCTCATTAGTAGGCAAAGAATCTGGTCATGCACTTCATTCTAGCACCACAAATGTTTCAATTAGAAATGTCTATTCATCAATGGCCTTGCATTTATAGGACTTGGGATGCCAGGATACTCAAGCTAGGCATGATCCCTGAAAGTTCTCATCGAAGTATATTAATGATCTTAATAGAAAAAAAAGCTCATTGCCACCTTTAAATGGAGACTTGAGTTTAAATGGAGATTATTAGTTCTGAAACATGTCCCAATCAAGTAGATGATCAAGATGTTTCTTGAGTAAAGGGGATACTAGTTTATTAAGGTATCTTTATGATCCCACTTGCATTCAGTTCCTATTTTTTGAGCAGCTAGCCAGCTACTTTGATTTGGGATTTCTATAATATATAATGTCCTCATACAAGTACATGCCATTTTTTGTAAACTTTTTCTATTATAAAGGATTATTGAGAAATATCTCTAATTTCCATTTTTGGGACTAAAGAATATAACTATTAAAATCACAAAGCTTCCATACTATTGTAATGGAGATTTTATGCAATATCATTTTTCTAATTTTGATTTGGCCAATAATACTATATACATATGTAAGAATAATCTGGTTCTTAATTGTCTGACTGTTATGAATGACTTAATTGCCTTTGGTTTGGAAAAATATTTTTTGTATACAATACTCAATATTGGTATTCTTTTATATTTTTTATTGGTTAATGTTCATATATGCATATACATCCTTCAATGATGTTCCTTTTCTTTATTGGATGCACTTGCTTTAGATTCTTAGAATGACTGTTTATTACCTATTGGAGGATTGTGTCTCTTTAGCATCTCGTCAAGAGTAGCATCTCTTCCATGCATCCCCTACTCTCTCTCTCTCTCTCTCTCTCTCTCTCTCTCTCTCTCTCTCCCTATTCAATCTAATGAACCAATTGGATCTGCTCTACATTTTAATGTCTCAAGTATTGCCTCATGGTTTGACTCACAAACCTTCCAAAGAGTCTTATTATGTGGTTTTCCACCATATTTTATCAAGTGGACATTTGATGTGAAAACAAGGTTCAAATAATGAAGAATCTCTCTCTTTTTTCCAATCCTTGAATAACCACAAGTTAGAGTTCTTCATAGAATATCATCTAAGCCATGTGCCAGTTACAACCATTGCACTGATATGGTACTCTAAACCTTCACCATCTATAACTGAGTGATCCAATTTTTTTTGGCCTAGACACAATGAAACAAATAATAATCTGTCCCTTCTTCATTGTCTTCAAGTGCAATAATAGAAAAAATGTGGCCTACAGTGATAAATGTACAAAATGTGGTCATTAATTCAAAAAATAATTAGGTAAAAGTCATAAAGTTACAAAGATATATTTATTACCAGGTTATAGTAGGT
This sequence comes from Cupressus sempervirens, assembly GCA_028749045.1. NCBI lineage: Eukaryota > Viridiplantae > Streptophyta > Pinopsida > Cupressales > Cupressaceae > Cupressus > Cupressus sempervirens. The sequence goes on along the minus strand of CM053785.1, from coordinate 1,045,975,464 downwards.
CAGACAAGCGTCAAAGTCAATGGATGAATCCATCTCTACCATTTCCACTGCTTGTGGGGATGATAGGTGTCAGTTGGGTCCAAAACCTATATATTCCATTTGTCCACCTATTCAGTTGACTCACACTCATCATAATTTTCTTCTGCACATGATGGATAATAACATGCCATTTTTTGTGTGTGGATACTCCATGAATCTATATCAGAGCTTCTAAAAGAGTACAACTCACTTGATCCTATTTGTGTGCAACAATCTTCATATGGTGCAATGTTAGTTTTATCTATCAACCAAAAATATCTATGAATCATAGACTCACCTTCCTTACCTAGACCAATTGTAGCATTACACCACTAGACGATGGATTTTGCATCCATGAATATTGCTCCATCTTTTTACTTTAGTTATTTACGAGCTAAGGCTCTTTTGATGCATGCACCTACACCATCATGCTCTCACTTTCCATGATCAGCCTCTATGAAATTCCACATATATTGAATTCTAAACAACTTGTGCATCCTGCTCAACAAATAGAACATCCGTGCATTCTTGAATTAAGATGCACAATTGTCCAACCAAATAATGTGCTGACAATATGGTATGCTCCTGTTAACCAAATCTCCATAAAATAGTTGAAAACAACCATGTAAAAATTCTGTAGAATATGATTGAACATTGCTGATATAAAAATGATACTCCCTCAAAATCTTCCTATCATCCTCTATACTTGTCGGTGAAAGCATGAATGTTATGTGAACAAATATGGAAACCTGTTGAGAAGTATAATACTTTTCTTGCACTTCATTTTGTGGTTGTAGTGTGTAGTTTTCTATCTACAACCAAAATAATGGTATCTAGTAGAAATGTATCCTTGCACAACTTGAATTGCAAATCCAACCATTGAGCTCTATGTGTATGCCTTGCATACTCATAAATAATCTTTTCAAGAACAATCTTCATGAACTCATACACTAGAATATTTTCAATGACTAAATCACATCTTTTACCCTATTTTCCATCTTTTAGAGCATATGACACTGTCTTATATTTTTTATAATCTATTATTTCATTTCCAATTGCATGTGTACTATCCATATGTTCACAAGTTGATAAAAAGTCACAGAGAACCACAAAATAAGCATGTACCATCCAAGCATGATGTCTTGTAAAATTGTTGGCCATCCCTTCTTTTTTTTGGATCAATAAATGACTAATGCCAAGATTAATTATTGTTATTTATTTTAATTAATTATTTTTATGTGTTAAGAGAATTCGAACCTAAGACCTCCCACATGAGAGGCTCACAAGTTACCATTGTGTTGTAGGCTTTTGCTTAATTGGCCATCCCCTATTTCACATAAAATGTTGGATATGAATTCTCTTGAAGATCTAGGTGGCTCATTCATGTCACAATCCTGCAAAACAAACTTAGAATGCAAAAACACACACATATGCCTAAAAACCTCAAATGGTTAGAAAATTCAATATGTATCCTACAACAAGAAGTTGTGCATGTGTGATTTATCTTCACATAATAAGGTTTACCCAATTCAAAAAATATTTGAGTTATTCAAATTTGAGGATCCATACCAATAAATTTTGTAAAAAATTTGAGGATACATACCAATAAATTTTGTAAAAAATTGTGTTAGAGTTGAGTCCAAAAAATGTTTCGCATGTGGGTTGTGATTTTGGCTACCAACCCTCCTTCTTACAACATCTCTTTGATTAGGGGAAACATTTTGTCCAAAATCTTTCAATCAATGATTTTAAAGCTTCACTAATTTCTTTATCCTTTCATGGTAGTCTACTGCTAAATGTCCATAACTCATTTTTTGTTGGATCTTCCAATCTCTTATGCCTTAGCATGGCTCTCCTTAGAGTACCTCTATCGATTTTCAATGTTTTGCTTGCCTTTCTCATGAGTTGAGCTTTCTTCATTTTGGTACTTATTACTATTGATATAAGTACTCATCTTGTGATATTACTATCTTTGGTGCATGATTTAAAACCTACTTTGTCATAAACACTCATTGGATTCTTTACAATGCTTTTTTCATCTGAATCATCCATCATTCTTAGCCCAAGAATCTTCATGATAGGCCTAAATTTTTAATTCTTGATCATTTCAACAAATAATAGGCATTGATCTATAATATTTAATTCTTCAAAGAATAATCTCCACATACAATTAACTTTTCTTTGACAAGTATGCTTGCTAATCTTCTCAGGCATTGATTTCAAAATATTAGTATCAATATCAAACAAATATTTTGGTCTTCTAAAACAAATTCTAGAAGGTGTTATAATCTCTTCCAATCCTTCAATATTTTGAACATCAAAATAAGGTTGAGTGTTTTGCGTACCTTGAACCAAAGATGATGTGCCTTGGCAATAAGATGCAAAAGATAGAATATCACCTACTTGATATGTTGATGTTGTGCCTTCAACACGACATGATGGAGTGTGTACAATGTCGGATGTACAAATTAGCATCTCTTCATCATGAGATGATGATGTGACTCCAACATTAGAAGATGGTGTAGCTTCACAGTTCAATTGCCTTCATGAGCATAATAGTCTCATTCATTCTCGTTGTCTTTCCAATTCTTCTTGTTTGTTTCTTTGTATTGGTGGTTCTTGTTCCTCTTGGAAAGACAATTCTTCATTATTGCTTTGCAATTTTCTTTGTTTTCATAGTAGTTTCATTTTATCTCTTTTAATTATCAAATCTCTCTCCCTCTCTTCCATTGTTTGAGTTTTTGGTTTCTTCCTTGGTAGCATGATGATTTCTATATATCAAATTATTTAAACATCTGAATTACTTACAATTTGTAAATTAAAAATCATTCAAATACATATACAAATTATAATTATTTCAATGAATACACAATATATATATTAAACAACTTGTCAAATTTCTAACCATTTCCACTAACAATTCATTCAAACATACAAATTTTAATGAATTCACTATATATATTAAAGAACTTGTCAAATTATAATCAAATTTTTTTCTATATAGTAACAAAGAATATTTAAAAAGGACTGCACTAACCTTTTCCATAGAAAGAATATTCAAAAAGCCTTCAAATAATGTATCCAATGATTGAATTTAGTGTTTTCTAGCTTCAAATAGAATGAAAGAGTGTTAAAAATGCCTTCAAATAGTGTATCTAATGATTGAATATGGTGTGTGCTAACTTCCAATAGCATAAAACCCATGTTTTCCCATTGGAAAAACATAAAACACCATAGACAAAAAATAGAATATGGATTAGTAGGGACCCAAACTTTTGTTATGACCATTTTTTGGTATTTTCATATAGTGCGCACACCCTCTAAAGCACATGCACACTATAGTGTGTACGCACTATGTGAAAAATCTATCTCTCCCTATTCCACCCTCTCCCATCCCCTACTTTCTCTCTCTCCCACCCCTACTCTCTCTCTCCCATCCCGAGCTCTTCTCTCTCACACACACACTCCCATCCCATTCTATCTCTCTCTCTCTCTCTCTCTCTCTCTCTCTCTCTCTCCCACCTCCTACTCTCTCTCCCATCCCCTATTTTCTCTCACATGCACACACTCCCATCCCATTCTCTCTCTCACTCTCTTTCTCTCTTACAAACACTCCCATCCCCTCTACTCTCTCTCTCTCTCTCTCTCCATCCCTCTCCCACTCCCTATCCCACTACCTATTCTCTCTCTCTCTCTCTTTCCCATCTCCTACTCTCTCTCTCTCCTACCCCTACTCTCACTCTCTCTCCCCCATCCCCTACTCTCTCCCTCTCTCTCACACACACATACTCCCATCCCTCTCTCTCTATCTCCCACCCCTACTCTCTCTCTCTCTCTCTCTCTCTCTCTCTCTCTCTCTCTCCCTACTCTCTCTTACTCACTCTCTCTCACCTCTCCCATCCCCTACTCTCTTTCTCTCTCTCTCACACACTCCATCCTCTCTCTCTCTCTCTCTCTCTCTCCCTTTCTCACTTCCTCTCCCACCGCCTACTCTCTCTTACTCTCTCCCATCCCCTACTCTCTCTCTTTCTCCCACCCCTACTCTCTCTCTCTCTCTCTCTGCATTCCTCTACTCTCTCTCCCATCCCCTACTCTCTCTATCTCCCACCCCCTACTCTCTCTCACTCTCTCCAATCCCCTACTTTCTCTCTCACTATCTCTTCCATCCCCTACTCTCTTTCTCTCTCTCACAAACACTCTCTCTTTCCCACCCCTACTCTCTCTCTTACATCCCCTACTCCCTTTTCTCTCCTATCCCCTACTCTCTCTCTCCCATTGCCTACTCTCTCTCTCTCACACTCTCTCTCACTCTCTCTCTCCCCCCTCCCCTACTCTCTCTCCCTCTCCCACCCCCTACTCTATCTCTCTCTCTCTCACATGCACACTCCCATCACCCTCTCTCTCTCTCTCTCTCACTCCCTCTCCCTCTCCCACTCTCTCTCCCTCCACCTACTCTCTCTTCCATCCCCTATACTCTCTCATTCTACCACCCCTACTCCCTCTCCCTCTCTCTCTCTCCTACCCCCTACTCTCTCACTCTCTCTTATCCCCTACTCTATCTCTCTCTCTCTCACACACACACTCCCATCTCTCTCTCTCCCATCCCTTACTCTCTCTCTCTCTCTCTCTCTCTCTCCCATCCCCTACTCTCTCTCTCTCTCTCACACACACACACACACACACACACTCCCATCCCCCCTCTCTCTCCCACTCCCTACTCTCTCTCTCTCTCTCACACACACACACACTCCCATCCCCTAATCGAGATCTCTCACTCTCTCTCCTCTCCCATCCCTTACTCTCTCTCTCTCTCTTACACACACAATCCCATCCCCCACCCTCTCTCTCTCACTCTCCCTCTCCCACCACCTACTCTCTCTCCCGTCTGCTACACTCTCTCTTTCTTCCACCCCCTACTCTCTCTCACCCATCCCATACTCTCTCTCTCTCTCTCTCTCCCCCCCCCCCTATCCTCTACTCTCTCTCTCTCACACTCCCCTCCCCCTCTCTCTCTCCCCCATCCCATACTCTCTCTCTCACACATCCCCTCTTCTCTCTCTCTCTCTCTCTCTCTCTCTCTCTCTCTCTCTCTCTCCCATCCCCTACTCTCTCTCTCTCTCTCTCTCTCTCTCTCTCTCTCTCTCACAGACTCTCCTTGATGTAGGAGCATCCAATGGTGTAAGGGAAATCTTGTATCACCCAAAAATATGCTTAGTGTTAGTTTCTATTTAATGTGTCTTTATTTATGGATACCCATTTAGGTCAAATAGAGATTCCAACTCTCATAGTTCCACTATTAGTTTTCTAGGTTGCTAATGTAGAAAACAAGTTATTTTGTAATTGAACCATAATTATGATAAGTTATAGGGTGTAATTTGGATGGATAATTATAATTGTAATTTAAAGGACTCCAAAAAAAAAAATTAGGTCAAAAAGCTTTACGATTTGAAAGTTATTGTAGTTTTAAGTTGCTTGGAGACCCCTTAAGAGTGCTTCAAAGTCAGATTTGAGGCACTAAACAGCCTCATATGGGCCTAAAAAATGGGGGATGAGCATAGTATTTCCATAGGGATATAGAGCGCTTGGAGAGCTTTCTGGAAATGTAAATGGTTTGTCAATCAAAATATCAAATCAAAAGTTATGCCTCCAAGAAGTTGAACTACCATTTCTAGATTCTTCTAATTTTACACAGACTTCTGACATGTTTTCTAGAACCTTCTATTTTGGTAGTGGATGCCAAATGACATATTCTAGAATGTACTCCTAACCCTAAACCTACTTCAGGTTACTTAAGGTCATTTTTGACATTGTAAACATAGTTTTTGGGTGGAGTTTGGGAGAAGGTACTGTGAGGAGGGTTTTTTTCTCTAGAATTAAACAACATTGTAAGCCCTTAGGGTACATCATTGAGTCTATTTATATGGTACTAAATATAATAGCATATCAATTTTGATAATAATATTCACCTTTTCCTATTGTATTCATTTTGTCTTGGGTTGTGTCCTCATCACTCCCATCCCCCCCTCTCTCTCTCCCTCTCCCACTCCCTCTCCCAATGCCTACTCTCTCTCACTCTCTCTCTCCCATCCCTTACTCTCTCTCTCTCTCTCTCTATTTCTCCCACCTCTACTCTCTCTCTCATTCTCTCTCCCATCCCCTACTCTCTTTCTCATTCTCTCTCCCATCCCCTACTCTCTCTCTCTCTCTCTCTCATCCCTTACTCTCTCTCTCTCTCTCCCACCCCATACTCTCTCTCTCTCTCACACTCTCTCTCATCCCTAACTCTCTCTCTCACACACACACTCCCATCCCCCCTCTCTCTCCCCCTTACTCTCTCTCACTCTCACTTAGACTCTCTCTCTCTCTCCCTCTTCCATATCCTACTCTCTCTCTCTCTCTCTCACACACACACACACACATCCCCTACTCTCTTTATCTCCCTACTATCTCTCTCCTCTCCCATACCCTATTCTCTCTCTCTCTCTCTCACACATACTCCCATCCCCCTCTCTTTCTCACTCTCCTTATCCCACTCCCTGTCCCACCACCTACTCTCTCTCTCTCTCACTCTCTCTCCCATCCCCTACTCTCTCTGCCACCCCCTACTCTCTCACTCTCTCTCCCATCCCCTACTCTCTCTACCACCCCCTTCTCTCTCTCTCTCTCTCTCTCTCCCACTCTCCCACCCCCTACTCTCTCTCTCTCTCTCTCACACACACACACGCAGTCATCCTCCCCCCTTTCTCTCTCCCATCCCCTACTCTCTCTCTCTCTCTCACGTCCATCTCCCCTCTCTCTCTCTCTTTCTCCTATCCCCTACTCTCTCTCTCTCTCTCTCTCTCTCTCTCCCACCCCCTACTCTCTCTCTCTCTCTCTCTCTCCCACCCCCTACTCTCTCTCTCTCTCTCATCTCCTACTCTCTCTCTCCCATCCCCTACTCTCTCTCTCACCCTCTAATCTCTCTTCCATCCCCTACTCTCTCTCTCTCCATCCCTCTCTCCCTATCCCACCTTCTCTGATCCCCTACTCTCTCTATCTATTTCTTTGTCCCTTTCTCCCTATCCCACCTCCTACTCTCTCCCCATCCTCCAATATTTCTCATTCTCTACCCTCACTCCCTCTCTTGTTCCCTCTATATTGAAATTTAAACTTTAAGAGTGCATGCTCACTAAAGCACGTACATGCTATGTAAGCCTAAATGTAAAAATTCTTTAAATAGCGCACACACGCTATTGAGCACATGTGCTATTTAAAGCTTTAGATTCTACCAAGCCTAGGCTTGGTTTTTCCTTAGGGATCCAACCCAAAGTTTGGAGTCTCTAAACTGGTCTGAGATGTGTTTTGCTACAAAAATACAAAAAATGATTGATTTTTCTTGTGTGCTCTCCTTCAAGTTTCCTCGTGGTTGAGCATTGATAAAATTAGGTTACATGACATTGTAGATCTCTGTGTTAGCTATATAACTATATAATTTATTTTTTATTTGAACTATTTCAAGCCTTTCAACTATAATTTATTTTGAATGTATGTCTATTTTCTTTCAAAAACTAACGTGTACTAATTGGGCTATAGATTTTAGCTCATTCATCGAATTTCACAACAACTTAGTTTTTTAGAAACTAGACTCCATTCTACACTCTTTGAAAAAAAGAAGTTTTGATTTTAGATTATTTTTCAATCATTTCTAGGGGGAGCACGCAAATATTTCACATTTTTGGGATGTGTCCAATTAAAAAATTCATAAAAAACACATTATAAAATTACCCAAAAAATTTGGGATAAACTACATAGTGTTAGGTAATTTTTGACCAGAGTGATTAAAGAATTAAAAAAAGTTAAAATTTTAGGGGGGCCACACTTTGCACTGTGTTATGTTTTTTCTAAATAAACAATACTTCATTTTGTGACCCCCTTTTTTGAGGAACTAAAACTAAATCATTTTGAAAAAATTTTACTAGTTTAGAAACTAGATTAAAAGGACTACTACTTTTGTTTTTGTCATATCTTGAAATTTTGAGCATTACTATCTTCAAATTCTTGTCGAAGTTCACAAATTGCTGATTTCAAAAAAAATGTGGCCACCTATACCCCCCTTTTGGCACCACAACTTGGTGCACTTATCCGCACACACACACACATGTACATACATACATATATACATATACATACATACATACACACACACACACACACACACATATATATTTATATACATATATATATATATATATATATATACATATACATATATATATATGTACATATATATATATATATATGTACATATATATATATATGTACATATATATATATATATATGTACATATATATATATATGTATATATGTATATATATATACATACATATACAAATATGTACATACATATATAAATATGTACATGTATATATGTACACACATATATAAATATGTACATGTATATATGTACATACTTATATAAATATGTACATATATATATATATATATATATATATATATATATATATATATATATATATATACACATATATATATATGTACATACATATATAAATATGTACATACATATATAAATATGTATATATATACATATATAAAGATGTATATATATACATATATAAAGATGTACACCCACAGATACACACACACACACACACATATATAATACATAAATACACACACACACACACACACACACACACACACACATGCATATGTATATATTAAACACATATACATATATGTGCATATGTATATGTATATATAATGAGATTATATATATTTTTGATTGGTAAGAGGCCGAAGCCAAGATTCATTATTATTATTTATTTAGTTTGTGTAGAGTCAAACTCAAGACCTCTTTGATAAGAGGCTCACAATTTACCATTGTGTTGTAGGCTCTTGCCTAATCTATCTATCTATCTATCTATCTATCTGATGTAGGAGCATCCAATGGTGTAAAGGCAATCCTTTATCACCCAAAAATATTCTTAGAGATAGTTTCTATTTAATGTATTTTTATTTTTGGATACCCAATTGGGTCAAATAAAGGTTCCAACTCTCATAGTTCCACTATTAGTTTTCTGGGTTAGAGTTTTTAAGCATCTTAAGCACCTTGGGATATGTGTAAATGTAGAAAATGAGTTATTTTGTAATTGAGCCATAATTATGATGAGTTAGAGGGTGTAAGTTGGAGGGATGATTATACTTGTAATTTAAAACATTCCAAAAAAAGAATTAGGTCAAAAGGCTTTACAGATAGAAGGTTATTGTAGTTTTAATTTTTCTGGAGACCTCCTAAGAGCACTTCAAAGTCAGATTTGGGGGCACTAAATGGCCTCGTACAGGGCCAAAAAATGAGGGACAAGAAAAGCTTGTCCATAGGGATATAGAGCGCTTCAAGAGCTTTCCAAAGATGTAAACGGTTCATCAATCAGAGTTTCGGTTCAAAAGTTATGCCTCTCAAAAGTTGGGCTACCATTTTTGGATTCTTCTAATTTTACAACAACTTCTAACGTGACTTCTAGAACCTTCTATTTTGGCAGTGGATGCCAATTAGCATATTCTAGAATGTATTCCTAACCCTAAACCATTTGGGGCTTATTTAAGAATACTTCTGGCATTTTAAAGGTAGTTCTTAGTGATGTTAGAGAGAGGGTACTATGTGGAGGATTTCTTTCTCCAGAATCATACTATTGTAAGCCCATAGGGCATTTTTCATTGATAATAATATTTCACTTTTCCTGTGTGTTCATTTTGGTCTTTCGTCGTGTCTCCATCACTATCTATCTATAAGAGATTTGAATTATGTTAATGAATAGAAATGTCCCATGAAGGGACATTGTCCATTCTCTCACTCTCTTATATATACGAAGTGGCTGAAATTGGAAAAAACATACCAAATATAATGGCAGTGCTTAGAACATTTAAAATAGATTAGGGAAAACTAACATTTTTTGTCCAATTTTAAAGCTCAAAGAAATCTCTTTTGAGTATTATGCAATCAATGCCAAATAGCTCAAAATATTCCCTTTGACAAAAAATTGAGACTTAATTCATAAATCATGTTCTTACACATTTTTCATTAGATCTTAAAATTTGAACTTGGTTGAATTCTCTCGAAACATGTGTGCATGTGCCTCAATAAAAATGATTTTTTTTTTTCAATAAAGTTTTATCTTTGACCATGGCACCATCCTCATGTTCCCCACCCAAGAAGAGAAGATCATAAATGAAGGGACTTTCTTTATGTGAATGGTTTGTAGTTTGTTCCAATATAAAGCCATAATCATCGATCCTTCCTAAATAAATTTGTAAATATAGCACACATGAATCTCAATATGTTTTATCCTTTGATGTTAAACTAAATCTTGAAATTTGTATGCCATTCATTATAGAAAATTGATGATTATTGTCTCTTTGAATGGAATGGACAATTTAATAAGAATATTGTAAAGACAAATAGCTTCAATGGTGGCATTAATTGCACCTTAATACTTAGCTTTTGTCAGTGAAATAGCTATAGTAGATGACTTATTGATTGACAAATCGAACTAGTACTAGGGGAGAAACAATACCTTGAAGTAGACTTGTGATCTTGATAGTTTTTGACCCAAGTCAAACTTGTATGTCCCACCAAGTCAATAGCCATGTTGTGTATGGAATTGCATAATTATGAGTACCCTATACATAGTGGAGGACCCCCTTAGTTGTTTTCCACTATAATTAATGCAACCCCTACATGAATTGATAGACTATGCTCATAGCATATGACATATTGGGTCTTGTATGAGTCAAGTAGATGAGACTTCAAAAAATATTTTTCTACAAAGTGCCATCAACCAAGGGCAATGAACACTGACCTTTGAGTTTGACCCTTGATAGAAATGAAGTTGATGTAGAAGTACAATCAAGTGCACATTTGAGTCAACCAAGGGAGATACTTGATGATGATTGAGTGACCTCAATCCTCATGAAGTAATACAAAATACCCATGTTCAATATATGTAAAGTGTTTTTCGTGTCTTTATGATTGATGAGTGTCCGCTCATGATAAAAAAGTTATCAACATAGAGAGAAAAAATTGCAAGTGTCTTCTTGTTATAAAATGTATTATATCATATCACAATGACATCAAGTAAACCCAACTATTGAAAGAAGGGCTTCATCTTGGTATACCAAGCTTGAGGAGCTTGATGGAGCCCACAATCAGACTTTTGAAGATGACACACAAGTGAATGATCTTGTACAACACTTATAAATAATACCTTTATATTTCCTCCAAAATATTACTATGAATGAGTCACTTTTGATATGCATTTGAACTTAGAAATGATGGGTTGTACCTAAAGTGAGGACAAGTTCAATGAAATCTATTTTAGTAATTGGTGTAAAATTCTTAAAGTAGTCAATACAAAGAACTTGTCAAGATCTATTTGTTGCAAAGTGAGCCATATGATTCTCAAGCAACCCATCTTTTGTAAATCTTGTTTAATAAATCCACTTGTGTCAAACAAGTTTTCTTTCTTTAGCAAGACAATGCAAGATCCCATAATTGAGCTTTTCTTGCATTGTAACATTTCACTTGGGAATACTTGAAGCTTGTAATAAAAATATGGAACAAAAGATAGAGCAAAAAAGACATGAAACTTATAATGACATTGTACTTCTTATGTTTGATGTATCACAAATCTAATACACTATTGATCCAAAATTTCAATAGGTTCAAAGTTATGGCTAGAAATATAGAGGAGAATCATCACGCTCTAGATGATGATTAGGTGAGGAATATGAATCCCCATCACTAGCCTCACCATCTAAAGTGGACTAAGAAAACTTTCATCAAGCTCAAGAGGATTAGAATCCTTTAAATAACTATCACCAATCTAAATATGTATGGAGAACCTTGAAGCATTTGTGATAATTTGGGTACCTAATATTTATGCAAGGCTTACTATGAATCCATAGCCTTGCACTCCTTTTCTCAAATGTGGGCACATGAAAAATATCTAAATACTTAAAAGTGCTTAACAAATGGCTTTCCAACTAGTCTAAGATTGAAAAAAAGTCACCCCATTTAACTTTATCAAGATTTTGATTCTAATGTAATACAAATAATTTATGAGCTTTGCCTAGGATTAAGATACCAAGGATTTGGAGTTATCAAACAATTTTTCAGCTCCCTTAAGGATCCCCTTCTTGTATTATGTAGATTCATTATTTTGAGTGCAAGGAACTATTTTGTACATATTAATACCCTTTGGAGCACAAAATTGATCAAAGTTGTTGTCAATAAATTCACCTCAATTATTTGTTTATAAATTTGATGCAGGAGCATCCTAGGGTAGTTGGCCATCCTGCATGTTGAAGGGATTTTGGTGGAGTTGTGAAGACCTATTTGGGTCTTGGTTAATTGTTTTTGATGTAGTTAACAAGTTTTGTAAGCCTTTTAAGGCATTTGGTATTTGATTCATGTTGGAGGCCGACTTGTGGCTCAACATGTATTTAATGTAAGGGTTATTTAATTTTTAGCTTAATGGGCTGACTTGTGGCTTAGTTGGGTACAAGTAGGGGGTGTGGTGAAGTATTTAGTCATTATTAATCCATCTTGGATAAGAGGATATGGTAGAGAAGCAATTTTTGAGAAGAACTAGTAGCCGAGGCTTGGGAAACAAGGAGATTGCTTGGTGAGCTTGTGAGCACAAGTTTAGATCTTCTTTGGAGTTTTATACAAGAGTGTGGATTTGGAATAGCTAGGGTTTGGATTGGATCTTGAAAAAATATTACTTGCTTTGTATTTGGCCATAACCGAGAAGGTCTTACAATCTAACTCATTGCATGCAATCAGTTATTCAATGTATAAAGAGTTGCGATTTGGTATCAGATCTTGCATTATTTTTGTGTTTTCGCTATGTGGTTATTTTCTGGGGCTAGGAAATCTCCTTTGGGGATTCTCGAACCTTGCACTGCATCAAAATTCTTGATGAACTTCCTGTATTTTTTACTACAAAAGCTTTGAAATTTCAAAAATTAGACTTTGATATTTTGTTTGAGAAATTATGCTCAAGTATATTTGGAAAACTAATCATTAAATGTCAAGAGATATATAGGTTTTCTCAAAGATAATTGTACAAATGAGTTTTCCAAGTCATTATTCACCAACTCCAATGTTTATGTATCCCTCCATGCTTTTCCTACATAGCAGTTTGTCGTTAGGATGCTTACCATGAATGTATCGCTTGCAAACTTCATAAAAAATAAAAATAAGATAACAATGAAACCCCATCTTATTGATTGAATTGCTACATGTAAAAATAACTCAAGTTGAAAAACTATTGATTCCATAAACAACTCCCCCAATCTAGAAATAAAGTTGCCAATGGGAGTCATGAACAAAGTGAGAAAAATGAGAGATTTTGGATTTATAATAAACTTTTTCCATCACAAATGTCGACTGATTATGTAATTCATTGATTATAATCATGCTTGGCATGAAGTCAACTCATTTTACATAACCAACATGAGTGATATGATAAAAATATAGAAAAGTCAATCTAATAAACATACGACAAAAGAGCATCTTTAAATGAACCTTAATTCACATCAACAAGCCTCTTATAGGAGAAATGTTTAACATTATCCTTCATAGGTTTCTCAACTTTTGATGAAGAAGTTTGATTATATGCTTTTGAAGAAACATATTTTTGATCTTTCCTTTTCTCTTCATGGTTCCTTTGTTTTTGATCTATGTTCTTTTGAGTCTTGTTACAACTAAGACATGTGACTTAATGTTAAATCTACATGAAAATCAAGGTGGGTGTGAATTAGTTGTCTATACAAATTATAAATCTTCTCTTGAGTCATATGCACAATAAATATATTAACCCTTAATCACAAAATAATGTAAACACAAAAAAAGCATGTGAGAAACAAGAACCATCATACAAAATGAAACACCCACTAGATTTACATGGAAAACCTTGTTCAACAAAAAACTATGGAGAAGATTAATTTTCAAATATATATACACATGTTAGGGTGACAATAGTTAAGGTGATTTTTAAAAAGAATTCCAACTGCAAAATATTATTACTAAAGAGTTCACCGCTCAGATGAAATATTCACTACATAGATGAATAATCAAAGAGAAAAAATCCACCATTCACCTCTACAATGTTTACTCAAAGATATGTACATACCATTTGCCTACTACTTCTGGTAGCTGACACATGTAGGTACACAATGCACAACACTTCACACCATCTCATAACTATGAATACAAGGAGATATATTTACTATAACAAATTGTCACACTCATACATACACTTGTACTTTCACACACATATTTTCTTGCACATGCACACACTCCCTCAATAATTTATCCTTTACTTATCCATCCTTATGCTTGCAAAATCTTCCAAGGCCGGTTAAATAACTTAACCAAATGTAATTCAAATTAGGCTGCACCAAAAAGTTCCCAAGGTGGAAAGGAATGACAATTGTACCACAACATAGCTCAACTTGGACTGACATATACATCATAGATTATACTCCCCATCTTGCATTAACTAAAGCATTTATGTGAAAGTGTAAACTCTTGTCATTTCCAAACCTCTAGTAGACACCATTGGAATTTTCAAAAAAGCTTACAAAACAAAAACATTGTGCCAAATATATTGAATACATATAGGAATCATTATAATAACAATTCCGAATCCACAACACCATAAACCAACACCCAAAGAAATGTGGAGCATGCATTTCTCACAGGTAATTTAACAAAAGATTAGGTAAATTAATATCACTAATTGTTCTTATAATCCCAATGTTAAATTAAATGTAATTTAGTTAATTATTCCAATATAATTGATTATATTTTCCCTATTCCTCTAATGTATAATCAACCTATTTTAATTAAGGAGCCCATGACTATTTTGCTTAAAGTTTAATTAATCCCAACTAACTAAACTAAATCTTTGAGTACGTCTTCTATTTCCTCCAAATCCCCATTTTCTACTTAATTATTTATTAATTGAGCTAAAATTCATGAGTTCTAACATCATTATCATAATTTAAAATTCCAGCCTCTTAAATGTGACATATGCTTGTCACTTTCCTAGCCCTCTTATTCCACAAGCCTCAACATCTGACCAAATAAAATATTTGGTGCTCACACATGTAGGCCCCATACTAAATTCCCCCTCTACCCACTTCTCACCTTATAATCTCTACCCCTGTTTTAATTTTCTAAAACTATTTCTACTTGTCTTTCTCAACTCTTCTCAAGGCTACTCACTTGTGTGAGCACAACTTGACCTCTTCCCCATGCCAAGCGGTTTGTTGAATGTGCCTTGTGTAATACCCCTCCTTTACTATCATTGTAGACTTAGTTTTTAAAGTTTTATATGACTCTTCTATAGATGTATTATCCCTTATTTGATATTTGAATTGTAATACCTTGAAATGTTGAGTAATTGATTATTTCAGGTTGTAACAATTTCCTACTTGCAGTGATAAGACTTCAATTTCTCTTAGTTAGTTAATGAAATTACTTTTATGATTATGTCATATGGTGTTTCTTAGAAAGATGTTTATTATGTCCTGACGATGATGAGATATTCATGTTCGATTATGATGTTATTTGTATTTATGATTAATTATTATACTTACCACATACTTGCATGTGTATGGTGTGGGTGTGTGTTTTACATTTATGTTTGACGTGCTTGATATGGTTGAGGGAGGGAGTCATAGTCACCTATTAGTCAATATCTATATGATGTACCACTCCTTTTCATTTTCTATTTAACTTAGATATATATGCACATGTACATGCTCGTCTTTTATATAAATTTGTTGGTGCTGGACATCGACTTCCCTGAATTGCCACGATGAGCATGCCCTATTGCAATAACTCAATGGTAAGAATGGAGAGATAATGTTCATGTCCAACCCCAACCATAGCCTAATTACTTGTCCTCAGAAGGAGGACATGTATCTGACTTCCCACCCTTTTTAAACCACGAGTTTATCTTTTCCTGTGTTATTTAATTCTGAGTTTTGGTTAGTTTTGGTAATGTTGCTTTTATGTGGATTTGGCTATGTGATTTATTTGGTAAATGATTTAATTATAATATGTGGGTTAATCATATAATATTAATAATTATTAAATATTATTTGATTAAAAAGAAAATATAAAAATACGAGAATATTTAATTAATTGAGAACTAATTAAATATGTGCTTTAATTTAAAATACTTAATTTGGAAGTCTAATTTGGAAAATTGGTTAAAGATAAATTAAAATATGATGATATTTAATTAATTACAAATTAATTAAATATGTGCTTTAGTTAAAAAGATTTAATTTAAAAGTCTAATTTAAGAAGTTGCATTAAAAGAAAGAATTAAAAGATTAAAGATATGATATTCTTTATTATAATAATTTAATTAATATAATTAAATTAGAGTTGCATTTAATAATGGGCTTTAAATATTATTAATTTAAATAATAAACTATGCTTTAAATAGTGCTTGTACCAATTAATAAAGTGGAGGAAAAGAAAAGAAAATAATATTTTAATTAAAAAGTTCTTTAAGTGTGCATGAAAGGATTAAATAATTAAAGTAATTATTATTTGATAAAGTTAGTGACTTTTGAAATATTGGAGAATAAAAATCCTAGTTAGAGTCATGATTTTTTATAAGGGGTTTGGTAGTTCATTTTCGAGAAACACAGGTTTTGGGGAGGAAATTGGGAATTGGAGTAAAAAAATTGTTGAAAGTTTTGGAGGGTTTGGATTTGCATGCATTAGAGATAGTTTCAGATTTAGCTATCGTTTTGAGGTAGGGTTTGAAAACCCATTGTAGAATTTTATTGAAAGATATGTCTACTTTGTGTCTTCGTGGGTGCTTGCTTATTAATCTATTGCATTGATTTTTGGATAAAAAATTATGTTGTAGATTTTGAAAAGGAAAACTTATTGATAAAGTAAACTTGTAGAAAAATCTAGAAAATTATTATGACTGTATTCTTTTAAAACCCTTTTTGATATAAGAAAAAATCAATTATAAAAAATTGGTAGAAAACAACAAATTGAACATCTCAGGTTTTAATTTTAAAGTTACTATTAGAACCATGTGATTATCATAAATTTTCTAAATAAAGATAATTATTATTCTTACATCTAAAATAATTTAATTGTAAAATTTATTGGTAAAAGAAAAAGATTAATAAAGAGGAAAGCATGTTATAGCTAAACTAATGCATGCATGTGAATGCAAAATTTATTGGTAAAAGCAAAAGATTAATTAAGACAAAAGCATATTCTAGGTAAATTGATGCATACATGTGAAAATAAATATAGTAAAGATAGAAAACTAAGTATATTATGGTTACATGATTTGAAAGATCAAAGAAATGCAAAAATAGTGATTACATGTTTATTTTTATTTTATAAAAATATAATATAATTTTTAGATTCATTTATTAAATATTTTTAATGATTAATTATTAATTTCAAAATTAAATTTTTTTTAATTTTTTAATTTTTTATAAATATCAAAAATTAAATAAATATTATTTATTTCATTATAAAGTGAATGTTAGTATTAGTGATTCTTTAGGTCTAGTTAAACTCTTAGTTGCATATACATGATTTTTTTATTTAATAATGCAAGAGAGATGTTAATAAATAAATATTTATAATTTTATTATAGTTTAAGAAAAGTTGTGGTAAAGTTCACTTTGTAATCATCTAGTTAATAACTATTTGACTTTATGAGAGAAATAGTAGATAATTAAAATTAAAATTTGAAATTTGAGTTATCTCTAGTTGCATTATGAATAAAGGAAAAGAAAATATTAATATTAGACTTAAATAGAAGTCAAATTAATATTCTAGAAATGAAATTGATATTAATATTTAATCTAATAACATACATTTATGTTATTAATTAAATCATTTATGACTTAAGATTATTTAAATTAATAACATGATAATGTTGCATGATATTTTATATGCACAAAGAGATTTGACATTTAGATACTTATTGATTTAAATAAGTATATTAGAATAACAATTTATATTAACATATATATCCTTACTTTATTTATAAACACATCCTTATGACCCAAACTAAACAATATAAAATGATGGAATTAAATCATGTGGTTGAAAACTATGTATTTTTTAATATTCTATCTATAGTCTTATGATGTTTATTTTCATGATGGATTTCTTTGTGGGTTGTTTAGTTGGCCAAGTTAGGATGTGCACCAGAGGTATTTTTGAGACTTCTTTTATAATTATTTGGCCAGATGTCACGATGTCCTTTATGATTTGAATTGAGATTTATGTTTTATGAGCTTTATGCTATTGGGCATTTATGAGAACTTGGGATTTGAGAACCAATGCTATTTTTGGGTTACCTATTAAGGAACCAAATTTAATTAGTACTAATTTGGTGGTATGAGACATAATTATGCTTTGTGAGTTTTGGGAAGATAGTCTATGTGCATGTCTATAGGAGTGATTGTCAATGGGAGTTGGGGCCCAAAGAGGTTGCCAGGGTAACTCATTGTAAGTTGTGTAATAAGTGATAACATAGTAATTTAAAATATTTATAAAACAAAGATAAGTTATAGATTTTGCCTCGCCCATGCCTTGAGTGCTTATATAGGCTAAGGATGGTGTAAGAATTCGCCTTACGGCAAAATTCACCCAAGACCAAGGAACTCAAACACAAACACAATAGTAGATCAGAAAGAGTATGATCAGAACGATGATATATTCATTCAATATAAAAGTACACTAGGAGTGCCTATATATAAAGGCCACTAGAAAGCTTCTAGAATGCATATAAGTTAGCAACATGATAAGTCATACAACCAGACACATGTCCACTAGATATGGGTTATCCTCTATTAAGCACGAGAGTAAGTGCGATGATCTGAGGATAAGCCTACAAAGGTGTAGCATGTAAAATAATGTTGTAGACACCATGTGCTAAATTAGGAGTGTGAATAACTGTGTTGTCTACATGACAACTTAGTGAATGATGCAAACTCCTGTGTTGTAGACACCATGTGCTGAATTGGAGTTGCCTACTCCAGTGTTGTCAACATGACAACTCATGAGAGTACACAAAATCCTAAGTGTCTCACCTAAATAAATAATAAAATAATGCAATATAATAAAATAATGCATTAACCTAAGTAAACTTAAGTCTAAATAGTAAATACTTATTTACACCAACAGATGGGAATGGGATGATACCTAGTGAGAGGTATGACTAGTTTTCCTTGTCTTTATGAGAGGATATTCTAGTTCCACACGTGTCACATTGAGGGTATGAGGTCCAGAGTGAACAGTCTAGGGTAACTCAATGCTTGAGGATCTGGGGTCTAATGAGAGACCAGTTTAGGGTAGATCAAGTAGTTTGACCATGTGATGACACTCTATAGTATGTAGCTTGAGTCTCCTTCATAATTTTTAAAAATATTTATCTCTAGTGGTGTACTTTTTGAATATTACTTTTTTTGATGTATTTATTGTGAGTTGCTACTCATTGTTTGAATGCCATTTTATTATTGATAGTTGAATTTTATTGGTGAGTGTCCACTATTTATTGGTGGTTGTACTTATTGTTGGATGTTCTTATTGTGGGTGATTTACTTTTATTAATGACAATTGTTATCTTTTGATTATTATTGGACATGTGGCCTTTGACTTAAGGTGTGTATGTTTTATTGAATTTATCTTGATTTTTGATACTCAATTTATACTTGGTATTTATATGTTGACTTGGTGTGTGAAGTTGGTATTGGAATGAGTATCCTTTTGATTTTTGTTATCTATTCTTCTTTAGTAGTTTGTGTTACCCTTGAGGTATATTTGGCTATCAGGATTCCTTGCATAGGATTGTTTTATGATTTGATTATATGTGTGTGGATCATACATTATATCTCTTGCACGGTGGGAGTGAGAGCCTAATTAGGTAACCATACGGTCGAGAGTTAGTGTCTTCTTACCATTTTCTCCCCCTCTTAGATTTGCAGATGTTGGATGCTCATTGGTGTAGTTGTATCCTTTATCATTCTTATTCATATCTTGGAGAATTCTATTCAGTTGATGTATATATGTTAACATGTATCTTGTATTTGGATGTACTTGTATCTATTCTCACATACCCTGTAACATGTGCAATGTATGCTATTCATTAGATGTATTGTGTTAAATGTATTTGTATTTTTCTAATGAGATGATATATCTATTTTTCCTTGTGATCATGACATTGTACTTAAGACTTAAACTAATTAATTATACAAACTTCTTAATGTGACTCAGCATGAAGGAATCATTGAGGAATGGAAAATTGTATTTGTAATTTCTTATGTGTACTTGATGTGTATGTGTATATTGCTTCCACATTGTTATCTTGTGTTGTTTAAACTAAAACAAAAAAGTTTAGTAAGCATTGAATCATGTTAGATTATTTATCTTGGGTTTTCGAATAGGGTGTTACACCTTGCCACATTGAACAAGGCTACGGATCCAAGCCAAATCATTTAATATCTTCTAATCTCATCCCTTCATGAAATTTCAATTCTAACCATCCATTTCCCCTTTTCCAACTCTATAAATTGGGGCCTTCACCCTTTAAAAATATGCATTTCTATCCTGAACTTGTTATCCCAAAATTATTCTGCATCCACCCTTATATACCATTACCATGTTGAAATCACTTTGGCCTTTTATATAGGTTTAAATTTTAGACTATTGGAATATTCTCTAGTTCTTTTCAATCCATAAGTTTCAAATGATTACATTTTGGCGAGGAATCCAACTAATCTAAAAAATAGTCGAGGGGGATCAATTTTTCCCAAATCTTCACTAAAGAGGTGATATGAACACAAACATGATTTTACACACCCCACCATAGGTTACAAATCTCCTTCAAATAAGGAAGGTGGAAGAAAATATGAGAAGTATTTTCTCCATTGCTTTTACAAGAAACAAAAAATGAAGGACCTTGAAAGCCTCCCTTCCTTGAATTCTACCACATAAGGCACACATTATGGAAAACTAGAAAAATAAAAAAGTTTTACTTAAGATCAAATTATTATTCCAAACCTTATCCCACTAATGTAACTTGATGAATATGCATCTCTATTGACATTATAGTCAATTTTTTTTTTAGTGACACACACTTATTCAGATTGTAAGTATCTACCAAGCTTATTGTACTATTAACAATATTAACCAAACACTTCACGCTTTACCAAGTTCTACAGTTGCTATCAAGTTCAAGAAGCAATATTTAGTTTTCACCAAGTAGTTTCTACCATGATGGTGATCAATAGTGTAAATCGAGCTTCTTAATGTTTACTGAGTTCCAAAATGCAAACTGAGTTGTGTAGTGCTTACCGAGTTCATAGTTACAGTGATGCGAATGCAATGTTGATCGAGCCACTTAGTGTTAACCAAGTGATTTAGTTTAAACTGAGCTTGTTGTGATAGCATTGATTGAGCTATGCAATATGAATCAAGTGATTCAATTTATATGCCAAGTTTCACAGTGTTCACTGAGTCACCAATATAGACTGAGTTTAGGGTACTTGAAAGTGATCACTATGGATTATCTATTGAATGCATGATGATGTTGAGCATTGATAGTGGATGCCAAGCATTAGAAGCTCACCAGGCTAGTCTTTAGAACCCGAGTTCTTGTAGTTGGGCCGACTTTGTGGATTTTATGTAAACTTGCATTGTAGTTGACTTTGTTGAATTATAATTTGGATTGGTAATATGTAATACATTTTATCACATCCAAAAAATATATATGAAAATAAGCATAATGCAAATTTGAAGAGAAAAATTCTGAAGTAAAAAAAGCTACAATGGTATAAGGAGAAATAAAGATTTATCTATCACAGCAAGGTGATCATACACTCAAAGGAATCTCATTAGCAAACCAAGTTGTAGATTAGAGATCAGCCACTATTTCATCCTAACAGGTGGATAAGTTAAATCCTTTTACAAGATAGACTTAACAGTCTTTTGTAAATCTCTTTACTGAGTGCATACTTTATTATATGTTTGTAAATCCTTTTGCAAGGTGGAAGTAGCAGTCCTTATTGCTCCTAAAAGGGAAAATTATCAGAAGTGTGTCATGCCCTAAATTATACTAGCTAAAACCCAATTTTTTTTTTTTTTTTTTGTATTTATTTACTTTTTACAAGACACTTCATTCAATCATAACTATTATGTGCATAAGATCATATATACACCCCACGGTCACATATCATATAATCTTCTTGCAATTTCATACTCTAGGAAATCATTCTACTAAGTCTTATACATTATTTATTTGCTATTACTTTTTTTTTTTTTTTCTTTTAATCTGATTGATTATAAATTTAAGTATTGATCTTTTAATCGCTTTTATTTTATTTAATACTTCCTTTATTTATTTATTCTAACCACTAATATATAACTAGTCAATAATTTCTAATTTTTCAACAACTAACAAAGGTTCATTTGGTAGCATGATCTATATATATATATATATATATATATATATATATATATATATCTTACTAAATGTTCTCAATCATTATTCAAAAATTTATTAAATTTAAGAAAACTATTTACTTTAATTTACACCCCATAATTTTACCCTAAATACTAGCTAATATTCCTAACCAAGAACTAACCCCCTCCTTCTAAAGCTAGCGCCTAGCCCTTTATGGGTTATTAAATCAATGTTTCCCCACTTCCAACATGGCCTAGCTTCTAGGTTCACGTGACCACTTAATGATTTGTTGATCTGTCTTCCCCCTAGGCAATGTAGACGTACATGTTAAGTTGACATTCCTGTTTAATAAAGAAATGTTTTCTTTTGTTAAACTTTATCTACTGTGGACTTGGGCGCCCAACCTCCCCACGTGAGAGGATATAGCACATAGGATGGACTCCCAAGGTGGTCGGCCTTGGGATGTCTTCCAAATTTTTTTTCTCTTTAATTTTTTTTTTGACCTGTTGAATGTACACTTCAGGGCAAGTATCATGTGAGTTATGACATGACAATTCAGAAATTGTTTTTTTTTCCTTGTTTTATATATTTATTTTCTTGGAATAAAGAACATAGGCCTAGTTAGTGGGTCTAATATATTTTCTCTTTTTGGTAGTCTAAGAATATTCTTTTTATTATTTTAATGGTTTGTATTCATAAGGAGGAATTAATTTTCTCCCCATACAATTTCCAGAGAGGAGAAACACACTCCTACAACAAGGCTAACCCAAAATTGATCTAAGTATATACTTTTCTCAGCTATCTCCTTTTTACTTTGAGTTGATTAGTAGTATCATATAAATTCTAAGAGGACATAATTGAATAGGATAGTGTTGTCTACTTAGCAACTTTATTTAACCTTCCAAGAAATTTTAATGCATAAATGATTAAACATATCTAATAAATTATCAAGCAAGATGATTTACTTCCAAGTTATAAAATGCTCAACCAAACATCTTCTTCATGCAACATTTGCATTTTAAACGTTACCAACTATATTCACAACATTATTCTACATGTCACATATAAGGTATATATCTACAACATATCCAAGATAAGAAACCTTCACAACACAAAAAATTTATCATAGAGAACTTCATTACAAGTGAAATATAAGCATACAATTTTTCAAACTTTCTTCCAAAATTTTCAAATGATAACAAGGATAACATTAAACTCTACATTTTATATTAACTCTTCCATTACTCATAAACTTCAAATGGTCATTTCTTAACAAAGAGACACACATGGACAACATTCTCAAATTCTTCTCTCTACATATTCATAGGGTATCAATGACACATTCTCCTTTCATCACAATGTGGCATTACAAGAGATTTTCCAAAATCATGATCAATGAGAAACATGAACATTGAAAAGAAAACATGGACATTGAGATACATATACAATGAGCCTTCTTTACACATTTGGATCTTCTCCACCTTGACAAGGGTGAAACTCTAATACTTCATGGCATGCATCCTCACAAGACCTGCACATAACACACAAAAATAGGAACCATGGAGGCTCACCTCCCAACCTAGGCTTCTTTGAAGCCACCCACCAAGCAGGGGAAACAAGAACCAAACAGGTTACACACATACATTACAAAATTTTGCATAAAGACACAACACAAACACAAATCAACACCCTTTCATGGCTTGCACAATGATTCTCCATTGGAGTCATAAAACGTTGGGTGAAGGTGGGCTCTTCAAGGAGGAGAAATTCTAACAACATATATATCATATTGCCAATGCATTTTTCCTCTCAAGGCCACCACAACATAAACAACATATTGCCACTGCATTGCCTCTCAAGGCCTTCAAAACAACCATCTTCTCCTCATCCACCAAACCTCCTCATACCTCCCAAACAACAAGATTTATGGCCATGATGGAGCTCGTGCTCCATGATAATAACAAACCTCATCATGAGGTAAAAGAAAAAGATTTCTTTTCTCACCTGCAATGTCAAGCCCAACTTGTGCCCTTCACCCAAGGCTTCTCTGCCCTCCCAAGGGTGAGTGAAGCCTTCACACCCATAATCACAATCAACACTCACATTCAAACAAGAAAAAACAACAAAACAAAAGAAGACCAACAAAACAAAACCAAGAAAGGATTTCCAAAAGCACAAAACACATTCACTTCTTCCCCACACAATGACAAGCTCATAACACAAGATTGACAATGCAATGCATACTCCATTGATAACTTTTCACACTTGTAGATTTTCTTATCCATACTAAAGAAAAGAATAAAAGAACATGTTTGAGCCACCAACCTTGGTCCAAGCTAGGGTAAGGATAGTTGTAGTAGAGCCCCCTTAATCTCCCTCCAAAACTTAGCTGTCTCTAAAATTAGAGAGTAGGTGAACAACCCACTAACTTGTCACTCCCCCCTTAAAAGACTCTCCACTAACCCTTTTTAGTAAGAAAAATCAAGCTTCCCTATCTTACATTGTTGCTCCTCCAAATTTAGAAGGTTGACCAAGTGGGGTTGAGAGGGTTCTATCATAGAAAAACTCAAATTTCGAATTGGTTCAAGTTGGCTTTGTTTAAGGGGTTCCCAAAACTAGGAAAACATTAAAATACTTAAATTTAGGCCCCTAACCTACTATACTACCATTAGGGTGGCTTTCTAACAATAAAATAACACATTAGGATCCCATTTAGACCCCCTAAACTCCCTATCAAGTTTGAATTCGAATTGCAACATGATGTGACCCATCCAAACGCTCTCTCCCAAATGGGTGTACTCAAGCATTAATTTGAAAATAAGGAAGAGGACCAAGATTGAGTAACCTTGAGACCAACACTATAGGTGGCATGTCATCAACACATAGACTATACAGGTGTCAAGTGACACACATAAAAATACATTACATTTTCCTTGGCATGCCTTTAATGCATCTAATATATGATTAAACATATTCACAAGCAAGCAACCATACAATTATGAAGAAAAATACTTTCAAAATGAGGCTTTTGAATCTTCCAAAGATTCGCCTTGGTTAAACTATGCTCACAAGGTTTGGAACTTGTTTCCCCAAGAATTTACATGGTTCCACTTTCCTGCACACTTAGCTCAATGTCAGTAGTCCAATGAAATAATACATGTAGATAAGTGCAGAATAATCCAATATCACTTAATCCACACTAACTTATTCAGTTAATTTCCATCTAATTATTTCCATAAACTATTCAAAACATTTCAATATCAAAATATGTGTATCAACATTTATCTTTCTTATCATAATGAAATTACCATTCTATACACTATCACAATACTTGTCTATCATAACCATGAACACTAAGGTCATATCTATTAAATCATTTAAGCAAATAAATGGATCCTAGTATATGTATTTAAATGGAAATCACTAATATGTAGACTTGTTAACTAGTACCTTTTCAATCAGGTTGAGGATAATGACATTTCCTAGCAATATCCCTTCATCACATAACAAGGGGTTTGTGTGTGAGTTTCTAGGGTTAATTCCTCCAACTGTTAGAATGTTTCCATAATTATGTCATCATAATATAAAACCAATTTTCAAATATAACCATATGTCTTGTTGTCCTCATTATCAAATTATATTTATCTGCATATCACAATCCTTCATCTTATAAAGTATCATAATTGAATTAACGTTTATCTAAAAATCATAAATCATCATAAAAATAATTAACGTTCCACATTGCATCAAAATCTAATAGTATCAGGTCATAAAATTGTATCCATATGTGTTCAATCATTTCATACAAAATAACAGGTTCTTATGTAACATGACCAGATTAACATTCTAGACAACCTCATAACCTATTCTCTATCATAGTGATAAAATATTAAATTCATGACTATTAAGTTGCAGGGCATGTGAGTTGGGTTTATTTGCATAACTAAATCTATCCTTTGGTGCTAATTTTCATTTGAATATTACAATTTGACATTCAAGTATTTATGTAATTCAGTTTCCATTAAAGCAATTGAAATAGCTTAGAACATGAAATTAAATAATTAAATATAACAATTAGGTTCTAATAAGTGTGAATCATCAAAATGTTGATGACATAACTCTGTAGTCTCAAAACTATATCAAAACATCAAATTGAAAGTACCATGATGCAATTATGTCATCTATACTATGGTGGATTGGGTGAGGCCTCACAAAGTGATCATTGTAAGCCTTAACAGGCCAAATTTATACTACAATACTAAAGCTTGTGGGTGTCATCCCCACCCAAGTTTTAATTTCTATTTGGAAGGTTTCTGGGTCACCATATTGTGTCAAAGTGTTATGAATGTTTTAATGCTTTCACTTTTTCATGTATGCAATTAGATCAAAATTCACATGAAGAATTAATTGGTGAGATAAAGGATTAAATTTTATTGGTTACCGATTCACCCCTCCAGTCTTAGTAACTCAGCCTATCATATATATATTTCCAACAATCTCACCATCAAAACTTAGGTAGCTAGAAGCAACGAAAAAAATTGTCCTTCAAATCAAGATGCTAGGATGACATTTCTACCTTCTAGGGCACTATAGTGTCTCTCAAAAAAATGTAGTTCTTGTAAATTTTCCTTTGTACGTCAAATAGTACATTCATGATGATACTTCTAGAAAGTAACTTCTAAATGTCTCTTGAGCTTAGTGGTCTTAAAATATGCCACCCTATGCCAACTAGCCCCACTCAAACAATTGTGAAGAGGTTGATGATTAGGAAATTGAGAAATAATTAGGGAATTACCATCCCAAGAATCATGCCATAAAAATAACATCAAAACCTCTATTGCATATTCATAATGATGTAGGAGCATCTTGGGGTAGTCAAAAATCCTATATGTAGGGGCATTGAGCTCAAAATTTGTGGAATTATGGTTCATGTAGTTGGGGATGTGTTCGAGGCACATTTGGGAACCTTGTCCTACTGCAGATAAATTTTGGAGTAATTGTGTTGGAGTTAGAGTCATTTTGGTGGCTATTGGTAGTGTGTTCCTAATTTCCTAGAAAATTTATGGAGATTTTTTTACGATCTTGTATTCGAGGGAGTTGGCTCATGTGCTCTTGGATTTGGGTAGTTAGATGGCACATGGACCTATGCCTTAGGACACATAATTTTATATTGTAATATGAGTTATTTATGCATTGTAATTTTGGGGCTTGTACAAGTCTTTAGTTATTTGATGTATTTAATGTTTGTTTCCAAGCTGACTTGTAGCTTGAGGGTTTAGTTAATACAAGGGATTTAATGTAACTTGCTAGGACAACTTGTGACCTAGTTTAAAATAAGTAGAGGTTCTTGTGATGTCTTGAGCAATTCATTTAGTTCAACATGGAGTAGTTGAGAGGAGAAAAGTTTAGCAGAGCTAGTAGCTAAGTGTAGGCTTGGAAAACAAGAAGGTTTCTTGGTGGCTTGCAAGAACAAGTTTAGATTATTCTTGAAGTTTCTACTAGATTGTGTATTTGGAATATCCAAGAGTTGGACCTTGTGACATATATCCTAACTGTCATTTTAATTTTTTTTGTATTTAGTCATAACCTAGAAGGCCTTACAGCTGGACATGTTGGATGTAAATTTTACAATTCTATTATAAGAATTGAAATTTTTATGGATCTAAATATCCAAGTTATTGTTATTATTTCACTACAT
Source organism: Cupressus sempervirens (assembly GCA_028749045.1). Lineage (NCBI taxonomy): Eukaryota > Viridiplantae > Streptophyta > Pinopsida > Cupressales > Cupressaceae > Cupressus > Cupressus sempervirens. Next base: position 1,045,947,215 of record CM053785.1, on the reverse strand, counting down.
GGTTATTTTCTAAGGACTAGGAAATTTCCTTTGAGGATTCTCCTACCATGTGTTGCATCAAGTGGTATCAAAGTAAGGTTGATATTGTGGATTTTTCGCTTTGGGTTTGTGAAGACCTTATAAGTTGCCTCTAAGAATATTGGTCCCTAGGGAGATTTTAGATCTATGTGATGCTATGGAGACTAATATTTCAAAGAAGGTTAGATCATATTTCAGATCTGAGATGGAGTTGATGAAGAATGACATGGTTGTTGAGACCATGAGAGCTATAGATTGTGTACCTAAGAATGTGGGTATATAGGATGGTTATGAAGAGGCTATTGAAGACTTTGAGGCTTTTGGATCTAGTGGAGAAAACAAAGCTAATTGTATGGAGAGACCCATGGAAGACAAAACTAGTCCATTGGATAGATTTAGAGCTCAATTGAAGCTAAAGCATAAGATGGATGTTTCTAATTTCTTAGGTACTTTGAGTCTTGAAGACCTGATTGATTGTATTGATGAATTTAAATATTACTTTGAGTATTGAAGATCCAATTGATTGTATTTGTGCAGTGGAAGACTACTTTGTGTTAGAGAATATTGGAAATCTTCTTAGAGTGAGGTTGGCACAAACTATGTTGAAAGGATATGATGCATTATGGTGGAAACAATTGAAAAGAGACAAATAAGAAGAAGGTGAAATGAAGATCAGTAGATGGAGCTTTATGGTTATAAGGTTGAAGGCTAAGTTCATTCTTGCTAATTATGAACTTGAATTGTTTAAGAGATTGTAGAATCTGAAGCAGAAGGATATGACTGTTAAGGATTATACTATGGAGTTCTATAATAATGGCATAATATTCAATATCTAGGATGAAATTTGTATGCTGAAAATATATTCAGTTGAGGATGCTTATCAGTATGCTCTTAGTGCAAAAGATAAGCTGAAGAGGAGACATCAAGGTAATTCTCGAGGGAAGGAAAACAAGGAACACTTTGTGAAGGATAAGTTAGTGGATGAGGATGAAAAAAAATCTATTGAGTAAAAGAAAAGAGTAGGTAGAGGTGCATTTAAGGGTACTTGTTTCAAATGTAGTGAAGAAGGACATAGAGATTTTGAATGTCCTAATGCTGACAAAAAGGCTGGTGATAAAATAGTTTCTTTGGTGAATGAGAATGTGGATTCAATGAATGGGCCCGAGATAGAGGGGGATAATTTTTTGATTCAAAGAGTATTTCTTGGTAAGAGGGTGTTGGGACTTTGCCAAATGAGGAATTTGTTTAGGACTCATTGTAAGTCTAGAGGCAAATACTAGAATGTAATTATCGATGGTGGTACTACTAATAACCTACTTGCTAAGGAGATGGTTCAAAAACTTGGTTTGAAGAAAGTGAGACATTCTTGTCCTTATAGGATCAATTGGTTATAAGATGATCATGCTTTGGAAGTGAGAGAGTAGTGTCTTGTTGATTTTCAGATTGGGAAATATGTTGATCAAGTATTGTGTAACATTTTTGAAATGAGTAGTTGTCGCATAGTACTTGGTAGACCTTGGAAATATGATTTCATGGTAGTACATTATTGTGTCAAGAATGTGTTTACTATTGAAAAGGGTGGCATGAAGCATTCACCAATTCCTTTGTAGAATGTAGAACTTAGTAGGAGGAACTTGGGTTTTGGTAGCCAACTTGAGTTGAAGGATTCTTGGAGGGTTAGGTATCAAATGGAAAATAAACCTATTGTACACTAATGACATATACAAATAAGAAAAGTAAATAGCTACTTGTTGCTAGAAAGCCTTTGTAGAAATTGAACAAAGGAAAGTGTGTGCAAGTTGATGTTATGGGGGATATGTATGTGACAAACTAGTTTGGAGTTTATGTGTTGAACCCTGAAAGATGTTCTTCTAGTTGTTAAAATATATTTTCTTCACACCTAGGGTGTTTGATGCAAGAACATCTTAGGGTAGTCAAAAATCTTGCATGTAGGGGCATCAAGCTTAGATTTTGTGGACTTATGGTTTGTGTAGTTGGGAATGTGTTTGAGGAATATTTGGGAACCTTTTCCTAAGTGCACATAAATTTTGGAGTAATTATTTTGGAGTTAGAATGATGTTAGTGGCTGTTGGTACCATGTTCTTGATTTCCTAGATGGACTTTGGAGATTGTTTCCACAAGCTTCTATCCAAGGGAGTTGGTTTGTGTGCTTTTACATTTGGATAGCTGGATGGGAATGAACCTATTCCTAAGGGAACATAATTTCATGTTGTCATATGAGTTAGTTATGTATTGCAAACTTGGGGGCTATCCTAAGTCTTTAGTTATTTTATGTATTTAATGTTTTTTGCCAAGTCATCTTATGGCATGAGGGTTTATTAATGTAAGGGTTTATTTAATGTAACTTTCTAGGCTGACTTGTGGTTTGGTTTAGTACAAGTAGAGGGTCTTGTGATGTATTGATGTAGGAAAATCCTAGGTTGCATTGCTATCCTACATGTTTTCTAAGTTTCTTAGTTGTTATCGAGTTGAAATGCCTTGCATTGTTGAGTTTCTTTGGTTACTGAGTTTCATTAGTTGACAATTTCATAGTAATTGCTGAGTTCCTTTAGTTTCTAAGTTCATTTGGTTTTTGAGTTCCTTTGGTTGTCAAGTTCATTTGATTGCTGAGTTTGCTGAGTTTCAACATTTTGTTTGGTCCTTCATTTACCAAGTTGTTTGTGTGCAATTTTTTGTTGGAGTTGACATTTGCATTTAATTTTGTGATAGGTATTTTTAAAGAGCTAACTTGTGGCTTATTTTGGAATTTAATGTAAAGGTTTGATTAATTGGTATTTGCAATAGGTTGACTTGTGGCCGTGCATGTATTTATAGAGGTCTTGAATAGAGTTTTAGGGCAAAATGGTAGGAAGTAGTGTAGGAAGAGCATAAGCAAGATGGGAACGCAAAGTTTATCATTCTGGATCAAATTCAAATTTTAATGTTGGCTGTACCTAGAAGGCCTTAAAGTTGGGCATGCATATTGATAATTTGATGAATCTATAATACATTTGTCTCTTCTATCTTGTTTGGTTGTTGTTATTTGTGTTGTTTTCTGCTATGTTTACTCTTGCAGGTGGCTTGGATAGCTGGGTGTGCCTTTGGCCTTGGTTATCTCATCCCTCCCCATGTTAGGTGGTATCAGAGTAGAGGTTTGTCCTTATGGAGATTGGATTGTGTATAAGCCCAAGTGAATTTGGGTTATCGGGTTGCAAATTTGTAGATTTGACCTATAACTTGTAGAGGGTTATGATCTTGCAAAAACCTGATTGTAAAGATGGTTCAAGGTAGAGGAAATGCTGACAATATCATATTGGATACATTGAGACAAGTTGCAACCATATTAGATGCCATGGAGACAACCTAGAGAAGAGGAACATATCTTGATGATGTGAGTGATGATGAAGCAACAATACCAAACCCTAATCCAGAACCTAAAGAAGATCAAGATGAGGTAAGATTGGTGAGAGTATTATCTAGAGAAAATTAAAAACCTACTATTGAAGTTTTTCCTTATGATGAAAAATTGGATACCAATGCTATGTTGGATTGGATCCATGAAATGGAGAAGTTCTTTGACTATGAAAACACTCTTGATAACAGGAAAGTGAAAATTGCAGTTACATGGTTGAAAGGACATGCCTCATTATGGTGGGAGCATTTGAAAACTAATAGAAAAATTAGGGGAAAGGAGAAGATTAAGACTTGACCAAAAATGGTGAACAAGGTAAAGAAAAGGTTCCTTCTTGTTGATTACCAAGTTAGCTTGTTATGAAAGATGCAAAATTTGAGACAAAGGGACATGACTATGAAAGAGTATGCTGAGGAATTCTATAGATTAGACTTTAGATCTGGACATGTGGATGATGTTGTTGAGAAAATTTTAAGGTACATAAATAGATTGAGATCTGGGATTCAAGATGAGATAAGTTTTCTAAAATTGGAAAGTGTGGAGGAAGCATACCAATATGCCTTGAAAGCTAAGGAGATCTTGACAAAGGAGCATGAACAAAGATAAAGAAGTAGAGGTGGTAGATTCTAGAGAGGTAGAGGTAGATCTTATGGAGAAGGTGGCATATCTAACAATTCTGTGCAAGATAAGGAAAAAATCTAAATGCAAAAATGATGATAAAAGAAAGACCAAGTGGAAAGGTGGTGATTCTTACCGATGAGGTACTAGTTCTTACCAAGGAAGAGGTAATTATTATTCCATAGGTGGTTTTTGTGGTAATTGTTTTAGATATTTTGAGTGTAGATCCTCTAAAAGTGGGCATGGTAACAAAAATCATGTGGTTCATGGCTAGAGAAAATATGATGATGAAAAGAACCCTATGTAATAAGTGAAGTGATGAGGAAGCTATCCTAAGAAGAAGTCTTTTCAAGACTAGATGTAAGATGGTTGGAAAATGTTGCAAGGTAACCATTGATAGTGGAAGTTCTAAAAATTTGGCATTATAAGAATTGGATACAAAATTGTAGTTACAAAGATTGGAGCATCCTAAACCCTATCATGTTTCATGGATCAAAGATGAGCATAAGATATTGGTAAGTGAACAATGCATTGTGAAGTTCAAGATTGGACATTATTTTGATAAAGTTCTATGTGATATTATTCCTATGGATTACTATCATATTTTGTTGGGTAGACCTTGGCAATATGATAGATATGCTATACATGATGAAAGATTGAAACAATATACTCTTTGGGTGAATGGAAAAAATAAAATATTTTTGGCTTTGATTGAAAGTCCAGATGAGGTTAATTGTAATACTCTAAAAGTTTGCATGGTTAATGGGAAGAAATTTGAAAAGGAAATGAAGAAGAATCAAGTCTATTTTTCCATAATTCCTAGAAGATAGAGTTGCGCTAGTAGTAATTGAGCATCATAAGAATAGTGTTAACTAAGTGCCAATCAATAGCAACCAAGTGACAGAAGGTAGTGGTAACCAAGTGACAACATAAACTCATAATATTGACCGAGTGCTAGTGGAAATTATAAAATTACTGAATGAGTATAATGATATCTTTGCAGAAGATACATGTAATGGTTTACCTCCAATGAGAAATATAAGTCATTGAATGGATTTGATTCCTAGAGCTAGTTTGAAAAATAAAGCACCATATAGATTGACACCTACTGGAAATGAAGAATTTAAAAGACAAGTGCATGAGTTGTTGTAGAAAGGTTTGATTAGAGAAAGTTTGAGTCCATGTGTTGTGCTTTCTGTATTAGCACCTAAGAAGAATGGAGAATGTGTACTAATTCTAGAGCTATTAACAAGATCACAGTGAAATATAGGTTTCCTATGCCAAGGATGGATGTCATAATGAATTATTTGATTTGATAAAAGTATTTTACCAAGATTTATTTGAAGAGTCACTATCATTAGATCAAAATTAGAGAAGGTGATGAATGTAAGACTACTTTCAAGACAAAAGATAGTTTGTATGAATGGTTGGTAATGCCTTTTGGTTTGACTAATGCACTTAGTACTTTCATGAGGTTAATGAATGAGGTTCTCAAAAGATTCTTGGGTAAGTTTTTGATGGTTTATTTGAATGATATTATGATATTTAGTATGACTAAGGAAGAACATCTTGAACATATTAGACAAGTATTGCATATATTGAAGGAGGAAAAGTTGATGATTAACTTGAAGAAATGTTCTTTTATGCAAGAGGAGATTATGCATTTGGGATTTGTGATTTCAGTTGACAGTTTGAAGATGGACCCTAAGAAGGTTAAATCAATTTAGGAATTGCCTACACCTGAGAATGTGGGTGAGGTAAGATCATTTCATGATTTGGCTAGTTTTTACAGGGAGTTTATAAGGAATTTCAGTTCTATTTGTAATGTTATTGTAGACACCTAAAAAATCTTTTAGAAAATAAAGTATTTTTATTTTCTGAAAAAGTCCCTGATGACATCATCATTAATTAATTAATTAATTATTTTATTTTTATGCCATTAAATCCCTTTATCTTAATTAAAAATATTTAATTAAGGAATCCCTCCCAAAATGTTTAAATCTTATTTAAACATTAATTCCTTATTTATTAATTATTTAATTAATAAATTGACCAAAAATCCCAAAATAAATAATTTATTTATTTTTTGCCTAAAACTTGGCCAATTTCTTTAAGACCACTAACCTCTTCCAAAATCTTCTAATCCTTCTTTAATTTCGATTAAAGGCTAATCCCATCATTTCTTACCCCTAATCCCAACTCAAAATATTTAATTAAGATTAAATATTAATCCTCATGTTTATTAAAAATATTTTAATAAATATCTCCTCAACCCAAACCCTTGAAATAAATAAAACTTTATTTATTTCCTAAAAACCTTATTTATCCTCATCCTAGGAAGTTCTAGACTCTTCTAGAAAGTCTTCATCCTCATCCAAAGCCTAGACTCTTCTAGAAGATGTCAATCCTTATCTTTGAACCTAATCCTATCCCCCCCTAACCTTGTCACATTCCCTAAACATGGGTTAAGACTTGGTAACCCAAGCCAAAGCCAACAAATATCTCCTCCTTCACCCACCCTCATTAAATGCCATCCACTTGCCCATCTCTAACAAGCCTAATCTAATCTTAACCCCAGTCTAATCCAAGCTTTAATCATTTGCACATTCCTAAGTCAAGCTTAAGACTTTCTTAATCCAACCCAAGTCAAAATATCTCAACTCTCTCATAAATATCCTAACCATAAAACTTTATGAAGCCCACAAAGCCATAAATGACTCTTGCAAGCCCATTCATTGCTCTTACAAGCCATTATGAGGGTCTTTATGAGCTTTGAGCCTCCTTTGTTGACCCCTCAACCCCTCTTGCTCTAACCAATGACCCTGTGACATGTGTCACTCCTTGATTGGCTGTAAGGAAGCACAATCCATGTGCTCTCCTCTCATTCAATCTAAACCTTCCATAAGCTTTCTCCCATCTTTGCATCCTAGCCCTTGATCCCTCAAGCCCTTTGCCTATTTAAGGAATCCTCTCCCAAGCCATTTTAACACAATCACCCATAGTAACAAAGTAATTCCATTTTGATCATGAAGTAAAGCCATAATGCTATTTTTGAGAAGCCATTTTACATCAAATCCATTCACCCAAGCCAAAATCCATCAAGAACACCATTGAAGCCTTTGGAGAATCGAGCATACATCCTATCTAATTAGACAAAGCTACTCAACAAGAGAGCTTCCCATTGAGAGAGCCCATTAATGACTCATATTCTCAATTGAGAGCTCATCTTAGTCTATCTTGAAATTATGTTTATTTAGTTTTGTGAATACTTTTGATTTGATATTTAGTGTTCTTTGCATTACTAATCCTCGTATATAGTTATGATTGAGACAATGAGAGGAGATAAAAAATAATTCAAGTGGACACAAGGAGCTGATAACAATTTTGAGACTTTGAAACAAAAGGTTGCCGAGTTACCTATATTAGCTTTGCATGATTTCAATAAGGTATTTCAAGTTGAATGTGATGCAAGTGGTAGTGCAATAGGAGTTGTATTAAGTCAAGAAGGTAAACCTATTGCTTTATTTAGTTTGAAGTTGAATGATGCTAAAATGAAGTATTCTATGTATGATCAAGAGTTTTATGCTATTACTCAAGCCTTGAAGAAGTGGAGACATTATTTGATTCCTAAGGTGTTTGTGCTGGTACACTAATCATAAAGCTTTACAGTACTTGGGAAGATAACATAAATTGAGTCAAAGACATATGAAGTGGGTTGAGTGCTTGCAGAGTTTCACTTTTGTGATTAAGCATAGAAGTGGAATTACTAACTAAGTTGCTTATGGATTGAGTAGAATACATTCTTTGGTAACTGAGATGAAGGTTGAAGTTCTTGGTTTTGATGAGATGAAGGAGTTATATGATACTGATCTTGATTTTTCTGAGAGATGGAGAGAGTGTAGAGCACCTAGTTTGATAGAAAAATCGAGTAAGTTTGATGAATATTTTATTCAAGAAGGTATGTTGTTTAAAGGTATTCAATTATGTATTCCTAAGAGTTCTCTGAGGTTGAATTTGATTAAGTAAAAGCACAGTGGTGGATTGGCTAGTCATTTTGGAATTGATAAGATAGTGAGTTTGTTGAAGGATAAGTATTATTGGCCACAAATGTATAAGGATCTTCAAAAGTTTGTAAAGAGTTGTGGATTTTTTCAAGTTGCAAAAGGAATAAGTCTGAATACTAGTTTCTATACACCTATTTTTGTTCCTGAGAAACCTTGGAGTGACATTAGTATGGATTTTGTTCTTGGATTGCCTAAGACAATGAAGGGGTATGATTCTATTTTTGTTGTTGTAGATGGATTTTCTAAGATGAATCATTTCATACCTTGTAAGAAGACATAAGATGCTAAGCATGTTGCATTTTCTTCACAAATATTGTTAGATTGCATGGATTACCAAAAAGTATTATTTCTAACAGAGATAGTAAGTTTGTTGATTACTTTTGGAAGACTTTGTGGAAGAAAATAGGTACTAAGTTGAAGTTTAGCTCTACATTCCATCCACATATAGATGAACAGATAGAGGCTGTAAATAAAATCTTGGGTAATTTTATGAGATGTTTAGTTGGAGATAAGCCAAGTAATTGGGATCTAGTATTAGCATAGGTTGATTTTGCATCTAACAATTATACAAATAGGAGTACACATAAAACACCTTTTGTGATTGTTACTGGATTGTAATTTAAAGGGATATTAGATTTAAGAGATATTGCTAGTGAAGAGAAGAGAAGTGCTACAAGAAAGGAGTTTGCTAATTTTATGAAGTCTTTTCATGAGGAAGTAAAGTTGAGATTGGAACAAAGTAATCTGAAGTATAAGGAGAATTTTGATAAGTCTAGAGGACATCATGTTTTTGGAGTTGGTGATGAGGTGACAGTTCATTTGAGGAAGGCGATATTTCCTATTGGAACATACAATAAGTTGAAGATGAAGAAGTTTGGACCTTGTAAGATCTTGAGAAAGTTTGACGGTGGTAATGCTTATGAAGTTGAGTTACCTGATGACATGTATGTATCTCCTATATTCAATGTTGCTGATCTATATAAATATCATGAGTTAGATGATGAAGTTGTTGTATCAGATAATTATCCTTAGAAGTAGACTGAAGAAGTTGAACATATATTGGATTAAAAGATTGGTAAGAGAACAAGAGGGAAATATTACTATGAGTATTTGGTAAAGTGGAAGAACATAACAGTTGAAGATGCTATATGTATTTCCCGATATGAGTTGGATTCAACTCAGGTTATGACATCTTAGTGATTTAGGAGAATAATTTCTTTCAACCCTAGTTTCCTGATGTAGGAGCATCTTGGGTTGCATTTCTATCCTGCATGTTTGTTGAGTTTCTTAGTTATTATCAAGTTGCAATGCCTTGCATTTTTAGTTCTCTATGTATGCTGAGTTCATAGTTGCTACTGAGTTCCTTTGGTTAACAAGTTTCTTTGGTTTATGAGTTTAGAGTGGTTTCCAAGTTGATTTGGTTTCTGAGTTCCTTTGGTTGCTAAGTTCATTTTGTTGTTAAGTTCATTTGATTTTTGAGTTTTTTGAGTTGCAGCATCTTGTTTGGTTCTTTGTTCACTGAGTTGTCTGTGTGCGATTTCTTGTTGGAGTTGACCTTTGCATTTAATTTTGTGATAGCTACTAATGTTGTCGATAACCCAGAAGGCCTTACAACTGGGCATGTCTATTGATCATTTGATGAATTTATAATGCATTTAGCTTTTCTATCTCCTCTAGTTGCTATTATTTATGTTTTTTTCCATTGTGTTTACTCTCATAGGCAACTTGGATAACTAGGTGTGCCTTTGGGCCTGATTATCTCATCCCTCCCTGTGTCATGTCTTGACTAATTCTTTTATTTCAACATGAAGTAGCTGAGAGGAGAAAATTTTAGTAGAGCTCATAGCTAAGTGCAGGCTTGGAAAACAAGAAGGTTTCTTGGTGGTTTGCAAAAAAAAAAAGATTCTTCTTGGATTGTGGATCTAGGCTAGCTAGAAGTTGGATCTTGCAAAGTCTTGTATTACTATTATTATAATTATTTTGTATTAGGTCGTAACCTAGAAGGACCTACAACTAAGCATGTTGGATGTAAATATTTTGATTCTATTATGAGAACTGACATTGTTGTGGATCTAAATCTTTGAGTTATTGTTACTCTTATGCTATGTGATTTTTTTCTTGGGGCTAAGACATCTCCTTTGGGGACTCTCCTATCTTGTGCTGAATCACATAACAACCCCTCTTTAATGAGTTTTGCTCCTCTTTAATGAGTTTTGCTTCTCTTTAAAGAATATCTTAGACTGGTGAACCATTCCCCAATAGAATATCTTTAAAGAATATCTTAGACTGGTGAACCATTCCCCAATAGATTGCATTTAAAAACATCTATGTTTCCAAATATCCTAAGGTACTTGTGGATAAAATATTTATCCCAAAATTGATCTTGACAAGTGCACCATGTCTAATATATCTTTGCAACTAAAAAATCTCCAATCATCCCTATAGGTCAAAGACCAAGATCAACCTCTTCCTTTGGCCTATAGAATGGATCCCATTGAATTAGGCTCTCTTTTTAAGATAGATAATTCCTTGACGAAATAAATTTATGGGACATAGAACTAAACTCTTTTAAAAAACTAGAGGGGGAAACCTACACAAAATAAATATAAATAAGTAGATCTTGCACAATTGACTTCAAAGGAGTCAACTTACTAAAATATGAAAGACATATATATGTCCAATGACCAATTTTATTATATAAATTATCTAGATACCTTTTTAAAATTATCTAACATGAGATCCCGTACCAAGGGGGATTCTAAGGTAAAACTAGAGAAAGAGAACCAATTCAAAATGTAAGGATCTACATGGTCTTGTTTTGAATAGCTTGAGGAGTATTGAAGGAAAAATAGAGGATTTTTAATTATTTATTTTCTACCTTGAGGAAACCAAATATGTGTTCAAATCTCTTCTAAGATTAATAGCTACATTGATTCTAGCTCTACTCATTAGAGAAACACCATCAACAAACTGGAGATGAGAATAGGAAGGGAAACTATTTCTCCAACTCTAATCCTAATTAAAGACTTGCATATACTTGGGTTTGATAAATTTACCAAGCCCCTTATCCATAATGGAAAATAGATAAGGAGAAAGAGACTCCACTTTTCTAAGACCCCTTGAAACACTAAACAACTTGGAATGTTCTCTATTATGAAAAAAATGTGGAAGAGACAATACATGACCTAATCAATCCATTTCAAAATAAATTTTTGTAAAAAATCCCATTTAATTATTTCATAAGCTTTGGCCATGCCTAATCAAACAAACATCACATATCCTTTGGAAGTCACCATAGAATGAATGGCTTCCATCACAATAACTATATCATTAATAATTTTTCTACATGTAGAAATTCTATCTTGCTAATTAGAAATCAAAGCTTCGAGGTACACCAATATTATTTAAATAATTAGTTAGAAATAATCTTATAAATTGCATTACTAAGAGTGATGGGTCTAAACTACTACAATATGTTCACACTTTTATTTATTTATGAATTAGAGCTATCAATGTGGGTTGATGGCTCTTATAATAAGATTTTTTCTCTATGATTTGTTGATGGCTCTTATAATAAGATTTTTTCTATGTGACTTATAGACTTCCTCTAAAAGGTCAAGCCTATAATTTCCCATAATTACTAAAAATTTCAACATGGAAGCCATCATGGCTTGGGGATTTACTTTATTCATATGAAATACACATCCTTAACTTCTTGTAGTGAAATAGGGTGAGTAAGAGACACATCCGTTTCCTTAGAAACTGATGGAAGAATCAAATCTCAAATAGAAGCTTCATCTTCATTGACAAGATGAGAATCATATGTAAATATGGAGGACTAAAATGATTGCTAAGAGATGTCACCTACTGAAGAAAGTTGAGCACCTTCAAAAGAAACAAAGAGATAATAAGAATGTCATTTCTTCTAGCTCTAACATCGTTATGAAAAATGGATATATTTCTATCTCCTTTATGTAGCTAATCAATTCTATCCTTCTCTAAATGATCTCCTCATAAAGTTCATGTTCCTACATTTCTCTAACCGCCAAAGGATCATCTTACTTAAATCTATAGATAATTCCTAATAGTGGATCAAGTGAGTGATAGGAATCAATTTGATCTTGTGCTACAATTTTGTTAAAGTGAAGGAATATAAAAAACTTCTTATCATATCTCTTAAGCTTATACTTTACATATTGTAGGATTTAAAAATAATTATATATAGGAATAGCATAAGGATGATTACCTTTATGCCACTGACTAGTGACAAAATATTGGAGAGATGAATCTCTTAGCCACATTAGTTAAAATTCAAAACATACATTCTTTAGAATTTTGGGAAATACTATAGATATTTTCACCAACCAATGATCAAACCCTCTTCAATTCAAGATCTCCAAATGTATGCACAAAATTTAGCACACTTATATAAACCCTTATTCTTAAAAAATCTCATGGGAGGGGAGACTTGAGAGGTGGCTTATAGCTTCCCGTAATGGTTTGGCTTTCAAATGAACCTAATAGTGACCCTTGCAAGTTGCACCATATAATAGAAGATTCAAAGAAAAAAACAAGAATTCTAGTATCCAAGAATCAAGTGAATGTAAATGTGATGCAAAGTAATCTAAGCTCATAATGCAAGCTAATATATGATATTAAAGCACAAGAAATGAAATCTAATCTAAGTAAAAGGAAGCTAAAGTTCTATGCTACAATGGAAGAATTGAGCTACAATGAGTACTAAGCTAAATGAGTGCAAGAATGCTTCAAAAGTGGAAGAGTGAATTGAAAGAGTATCAAAGGGTATAGTTAGTTCTCCAAGATCTCTAGAGTAAAACCTATAGCATAACAATATAATGAATGTGAGATATGAGAGAGTGAGGAGGGAGGCTTCATATACGGAAAAATGGATGGTAGGGACTAAGAGGCAAAATCTATGGTAGAGAATGAGTCTTATGTTGACTTTGGTGCATAAGAATCTTCAGAGGAAAGATAATGGTTATATTTAAGATAAAAAATATGCATGGAGGATAAAAGAGATTCCATGTGCATTGAAAAGTGTGCATTCAAGTGTAGACAAAAATACCTTTTCTTTTATTTTTAAAATAGGAAATTCATTTTATGTGCATTAATAGGAATAAAGTGGGATTTATTTAATTGAAAGGGAGGAATTTATTTCAATTAAATAAGGACTTAGGATAAGGTGGTCAAACCGTAGGTTGAAATTGAATAAATAATAAAATGATGATTTGATAAAAAATAAGTGATTGATAAATATCCAAGATCAATAGAAAGGGGGCTCATCTTCTAGATGACCATTTTTGGGTGATTACGTTTCCTCATTTTTACTAATGTGTGAGAAATTTGGGAACATATTAAGTTAAAGAGTGATGATGTCAGGATACCTAATAGTGATCTAGCTATGAACTTGATCAAACAAAGAAGAAAGAGATAGGTAAGATGAATCAAAACCCATAATGATAAGATGAGAACCAATAAGTCCAAGATAGATAATAAAGTTAAGACAAATAAGAACCAATAATGATAAGATGAGAATTGATACATAAAAGTAGATAGATCAAGAGTCTACCTTAAGTGAAGTAGAAAGCAAATAGATAGCAAAGTCAATCAGTCAGATAGATATAGTATAACTACCCCCTCGGGATTGAAATCTACATGATATAGAGGAGATGTAGAAACAAGGTAGACATGACCAAATTTAGATAAAATAAAGTCCATGATGACATAAGAGATTAAGATCAAAGGTTGACCACCAAGCATTGATAATATGTCCCAATTTGATTAAGTTTGACCAAAAAGACAAATTAGGATAATTTGGTCAAAACAAGAAGATAGGTGTGTGTTGCATAAAAATGTAACTAAAGAATAACACTAAGCAACTAATGCACATTCCTACATTATCATGCAAAACCTCAAAATATGAAAGAAGACATGTGAATAAACAACATGAAACAAAAAAGAGCATAAAAGCATTCAAAATATCACTATGCAAACCTCATGAAACCATCAAGTGGAGATGATTTCATCACTCATGGGATGTGGTTGCTCACAAATCCAGCAACATAACAATGAGATAGATAGTGCTTTTTTGAAAATGAGGAGAGGGCTCTCCATTTGTAGGAAAATGGATGAAACAAACAGTTGAGATTGAATGCAAGATGGAGGGCTAAGATCTCTCAAGATCGATGAGGTGTCAATGAGGTGGAGGAAAAGTAGACTCCACATGGATTAGGGTTTTGACCATTCAAAGGGGGCAATATGCTCACACATGTGTGAGCAACCTTTGATGGTGACATGATCAATGAGGTGTGAGAAGCATGGCTTCTCACACATGTGTGAGAAAATTTGATTCTCATGCAAGAGGACAAGTGTGCAAGGGGTGTGAGAAGGCATGGCTTCTCACACATGTGTGAGAAAAATTGACTCTCATGCAAGAGGACAAGTGTGCAAGAGGTGTGAGAAGGTATGGCTTCTCACACGTGTGAGACACCTTGACTCTCATGCAAGAGGACAAGTGTGCAAGAGACATGCAAGACATGAAGGATGAGGAAAGTGTGAACATCTCTCACACATGTGTGAGGATTCCTCACACATGTGTTAGCACACACTTAGGATTAAGAGGTGATTAGCTAAGGTGATTATGCAAAACAAGCATGATTAAGGAAGTGGGTAGGTTTTAGCAAGATGGGTTAGGTAGGCTAGTGAGGTTAGGTGAGGGTTAAAAGTAGGAGCCATGTGCTCAAATAGGATTAAATGAAATATTTAATTCCAAGGGGGGATTAGGAGGGAATTAATTAAGTAAATGACATACTTAATTAAAGTGAAAGGGGTTAGATGCAAGTGGGAATATGTTAGGATTTAAATAAACCTTAGTTTATTTAAATCAAGGTAAGGCAAATGTAATTAAATAAATGAAAATTTATTTAATTAAGGTAGGAGAATTTAATAAATATTAAATATTTATTTAATTGGTCAGGAAATGGGTTTTGGAAAAATTTAGGTGTCTACATTTTACCCCTCTTTGATATAACATTAGTAATGTTATATCAAAGAAGAATAAAATATAGTGGCTGGGAGGATAAGACTAGTAGCATGATGCCCTAGTCATGAAAGGATGAGGAAGGATGATGAAGATGGAAGGATATGCCCCCTTGAGAGGACATGCGGGTTAGGAGAACACAGATGTTCTCTTGAAATGGAAGGGAGTTATGCTGCAATGGTGTGAACAACCTAAGTTTGATATTGTATTTAACACTATGCACCAAGGTATGAGGAACCAAGATGACAATGTGTCAAGTACGTGAAAAAGGGGTCTAATACAAACATATGCCTTATGAAACCATGATATGCAAGACCATGATTCTTGGGAAAATAGGATGCAAAGACCATGATACATGCAAAAAATACTAATGTAGACAAGTAACAGGCAATCATGCACGAAAAACCAAAAGCAAACCAACATTTTGCCCCTAGTCAAGCTGAAAACCCATTAATGGATCTATTGATGATGATTGATTAAGGATGGCAAAGCTAATTCTAAGCATAATGCACATCCAAGGATTGGGAAGGATTCATCCCATGATAAGGATGTTTGAATATAATAAATGGATTATCAGCTGATTGGGTCAAATTGATGAATTGATTAAGGATTGATGTTCAAGATTGCAAGATTAGATTGATTGAATTAGTATTGATTGCATAGTGATTGAGATTTTTTTGATTTTTTGATTTTATGGCAGATAGAAGAATGAACGTGGATAAGAGTGGAAAAATGATGTTGATAGGATGAAAAATGATGAGAGTAGAATTGAGTTGATGTGAAAGGATTAGAAGAATTGAAAATTGATTGAAGTAGAGGATGAATGAATGGGATTGAAGTGATTAGAAGAATTAGATTGAATGTGATATGAATGAATGATATAATGGATAGAAATGAATTGATTGAATGAAGATGGGATAGAATGGATTGGGACCAATGACAAGGGAGAACCAAGGCATGGTAAATGGAGGAAAAGTAACAGGAGTAGGTGGATGACAGGAATAGTGGAAGGATATGAGGGGTCAAATGATATGGGTTTGGAAAATGTGGAGCCAAGTACCATGTTTCAAAGGAGTCCAAATGCCACATACCAAGGGTATGAAAATGGAAGGAAGTATGGTGGGAAATGATGCATGAAAATGGAAAGATGGAATGAAGGGTAGTGTATGGAGGAAAAGAAGGCATGTGTATGGAGGAAGAGAAGGCATGTGTTCTTCCAAAGCATGTATGGACATTTTGTTATTGTGCCTTTAATAGTGATCATGAGCATGGGCATGAAAGGGGAATGGATAAGGGATATGGGAGGGAGTTTATGAAAAAGGGATAATGATATGAATAAAATATGGGATATGAAGTGGATGAAATGCAAGGGATAACCAAGATCAAGAACATATGAAAGGGGTATGGAAGTATATAGGAGTATGGATGGAAAATGGATGAACATGAGAAGGACTATGGAATGAGAGAGATGGATAACATGTCAAGATCAAATATATGAAAGTGGATGGAAAGATGTAGGAAAATGTTTGGATAAGGAGAAAGGGACATGGAAAGCGCATATGGATGGATGAAAGGAAAATGAAAGTCAAGATCAAAGATGGAAAAGGATAATGAATAGTAGATGGAAGGATGGAAGATATGTAAGGTATTGGTATGCATGGAGCTTGCCCCCAGTATAGAGTGCAAGTGGAAGAGGAAAAGTGAATGGAGGGATAAGTGGAATTGGAAGACAATGGATACATGATAGAAAAATGAAGGGAGGAATCAAACATCTAGATATATGGATGGTATCCCTTGATATTTTTTTCCTTTTCTTTTTTATTTTCAAGGAATTTTTACTATTTTCTCATAGATGTTGATAGGATAGTGAAAAGAAGGATGAAGCGGATTGGGGAATGGAGGACAAGGACTTATGAAAAGGTTTGGATTAACGGGGTGGAGGGGATGGGAGAAAGACATGATTGATGGATGCTAGGTTGGAAGATGTGTGAATGAGTGGATGAAGGAATTGGAAAGATCGTCATAGGTACACACCTTGAAGGGTGATGGAAAGGGGGAAAGTGTGGAGGATATGTAGGAGAAAGTTTGAATTTTGGGATATTGGGACCCAAAATAGATGAAGGAGACGATGGGTTTGGGTTGGTGGATTTGGGTATATAAGGACCCAAAATGGAGATGGAAGATGGAAGCTTGGATGGATTAGCAGAATTAGATGCCATTTGGAATCTTGCTTTGAGATTCATTGCTACATTAAGTAGCTTTGGTATCCACAAGTTTTTGCATTTTTGATTTTCAGCCTTTGTGGCCTTTTGATTTTTCTTTGGATCAGATTTTTCTTTTCGTGAAAATGTCTTTTAGAGGGGACATGTTGATCCTTGGATTTTTGTGGATTTTTGGCTTTATTCGCTTTTTCTTTTGCATCTAATTTTCTTTCATTGGCTATGGTATGGGTGCATGAAGGTGAATGAGATGGAGAGCTTATGGATTGTGAACATTGGAAGGAAGTCAAGGATGTGTGCCTTTGTTGATCTTTATTAGGAGAAGCATGAGGGGATGATGTGGAAAACATGGATAGGGTGGATGGATGTATGTAAGGACCTAAAATGGAAGGGAGGGATGAAGAGTTTGGCGGTGGAATATAGGGACATAGAATGGATGGAAGATAAGGACCTAGAATGGACTTGGAATAAGAATGATGGGAAGCTTTAGGTTTGGATGGAGGAATTGTGGAAGGTGTACCAACATATTGAGCCATTATTTCTTCAATGGGATACTTATTATTTTTAACGCAAGATGTGAGTCCTTGCATATGGGGTTCATGAGTGGATGGGATAGGCATGATACGATCATGTGGAAGATCAAGATCACAAGGGGGATCATGAAGGATAATAGGATCTTGGGATGGAGTGGCATCATGAAAGGAACATGAAGGGGTGCTTTGATCTTGACTCAGAAGAGGATCATGGATTGGAATGCATGGATTATGAGATGGAATAGGATCAAGAGATGGAGTGGAAGGAATGAAACCATGAGATGGAGTGATTTGATCTTGACATGGAGGAAAGTTAGTGGAAGAAATGGAAGGAACTTCTACACGAAGGGAAGGATCTATGGATGCTAACTTGTGAGATGGAATGGAACCAGTAAGGGGTGCAATACATGGAATGTCTTGATCTTGGTTAGGAAGGGAATTATGAGATGGACTAAGAGGGATAAATGGATCTTTAGGGATAAGGGAATGATGGGATGAAGAAATGCTTGGATCTAGAGGAGAAGAGGCATCTATAATGACATGCTTTGGAGGAAGAACTTTGGGTGCTTGGCTCACTTTATCTTGTTCTTTACACTTAGCCAAGAGTGATGTGAAAAACCCCTTACAAGGTGGGGATGATGTTTGGGGAGGATGAGGATTGTGTGAAGGGGGAACTATGGGTAGGGGATTACATGGAGGGTTGGGGTTGGATGGGACATGAGGACTAGGATCTTCGAAACATGGGGGAAGAGGACACATGGCATGGAAGGTGGCCTCTTGCTGTTGGCTTTTTAAGAGATAATTCTTTAGTTGCTCTATTTACATGGCAAGGGCATTCGTGTTTGAGGAAGTGTGTGGGCTATGAATGGAATCGTATGGGGGTGAAGGAGAATGAGGTGGGTTTCCCTTGTCAAAGGTAGAAGAATAATGAACATGAGATGGATGAGAGTTGGATATGAATTTTTGAGGATGGATTTGATATCTAGGTTGAATGGGAGGTATAACTCCATATTGTCTTTGAAGATTGTCAACCATTTGATTAAGAAAATTCAAATCCATAGATGTTAGAAGAAGAGTGATGAAAGATTTGATGAAGGATGGGATACAAACTTAGGACTAGGAGCAAATGTTGGACTTTTGACTTGATTTGATTTGAATTGGATATTGATTTGATTTGATGTTGATTGGATATGATGTGATTGAATTAGGGTTTGATTTGATTTGATAAAAACCCTATTAGATTGCAAACAAGTGAATGCAAGATGTGAATGAAAGTCCAATGTTAGTGATAATGCTCCTATGACCAAAGTAGAAAGATGCAATGCAAAGTTGAATTAGAGGAAGACAAATGAAATTAGGAAGATGGATTATGGAGGAATATGTAAATGGATTAAATTAAGAATTGATTAGAAATGAATGAATTTGACAAGGGGTTGGATTAAAAGAATGATGATGTGGAGGATTGAATTAAGAATGTATAATGAGATTGGTGGAAGAAATTGAAGTTGGATGATGATGAATCATGACTAGGATGAAGATTAGGAAGTAGATTGAATGACAAGGAAATGATGTGGATGAATGGAGATGATTAAGATGTGGAAGAATGGTTTGAATGATGAAGACGAGATGTATGAGGGTGATGAATTGGATGGAAAGAAGATGTGATGTGGAAGTGATGTGGAAAACTTCACTAAGAGGTCTTAAACCAAGACTTGTTTTTGTTGTTTTGAAATTGTTTTTGAATTTTTTTGGATTTTTGAAGTTTTATGAATTTTTGGATTTTATGTTTTATGATTTTTTTGAATTTTTCAAATATGAGATGCAAAATATATACAATGAAATATGTACAAAGCAAGTGTATTTCAAACACTCAAGAATGTCAAACACACCAACAATCCTATAAGGTTTGACTAGGATGTACAAGGATTAACTAGGGGGTGTCCTCGATATATGCAAGGTACGTGAGGCCCAAATCTATAGATGAAAGAAAATACTGCCACACAGTCAGGGAGAGACGGTAATCCAAATCTCCTCCTTCACTTCTCAAAGGTATAAAGTTCTTTGGGGCTTAGCCAAGAGTGACAATATTTTGCTTCCAAGAGAGGTATCTTTCGATTCACCTCCCAATTTTTATACTCTGCTAGAACACTAGAGTTGAGGTCATCCCAAGGGGTGATGAAATCCCCAAGCAGGCCTCCTAAAAAAGAAAAACAAGGCCACTTATTTCTTGTGCACCCAAGATCACCCAAAGGCGCGAAGGGAGAGAATACATAAGTGGCCTCGAGGTGTAACAGACATGCGTTCTTTCCTAATAAAACTTTAGGTTATGTAATCTAATTGAAGACACACATGTTTAAAGCATACAATGTTCTTTCCAATTGAAATAGTGCCAACGTAAATGAAAATGTGAATTCATCAACAAGAAATTAAATCGAGTGTGTACGTAAGAAAAATGTTAAAAATGAAATCAATTTCCCTTAAGGCATTCAAGATTGTGTGAGTTCATTTTAAGCACCAATTTGAAATGTTTACTAACCTAAGCATACATGTCCATTCCCTTAAAGCATTCAAGATTTAATTTGATTGCTTTAGCGTTTAACCATGCATTCAAAGATGAGTGTTTAGGCATATAAGTTTATTTCCAAAACAAAATTGACACAAAAATTTGCAAGCAATATGGTTAGTGAGAAAATATCCCTGCAAAAACACAAGTTAGGGTAGCAAAAATGTAGGACAAACGTTAAACAACCCTGCAATGAAAAGGTTAGCATAAAGTTTTGTCTTTGACAGAAAAAATAGAGATATAAATTGCATCAAAATCTCATGAAACCAATATCAACGCAATGGGCTCGGAATCAACTTTTCAAGGATATTTTGTTTTGTGAAAATGGAGCTCGTATGCTCAAGTTATGAGCAAAAAAACCAAAGGTTGCTTCTTATGGTCTAGAGGGACATGTGGACTGATGATGCATTACTAACATCAGCGACCTGCAAGCAAAAATTTGACGGTTAGGAGAACGTCAAGCAATTTTTCTTTTATTTATTTTTTGAATGTTTTGAAAGAGAATGAAATCCTCATAGTTGATTAAAAAAGGTAAAAGTTATTTTTAAAAAAAAAGTTAAAAGGAAAAGTACTATTTACATGCTTAATCTAAATAATAATAAAAAATAATTTTAAAAAAGAAGAAGTAAAAACAAAGGGTTTTTCGTTAAAATGAGCGGGAGGTTTGTTGGGTTGGGCAGAGGAAGTATAAGCGCGAGGATGGTGGTGGCCGCAGGAGGAGGGGCGAAGGAGGGTGGAAGGGTTTTGCTAGTGGCAGTGGGGTTGTCGATGGAGGAGCCACATAGCGGCGGATCTATGGATTGGAGATGCTGAGTGGAGGGGCCAGTGGTGGCGACAGAGGGCAGAGGAGGAAAGGGGAGATGAAGCAGCATTGGGGTTTGAAGCCATGGGCGGAGGCATTTTGACAGAGGGCAGTGAGCTGCGGGGAAGAGGGTTTAGCGGGTGAGCAGAGGTGGGCTGCGAACGGAGGTCACATGGGGACAAGCGACGAAGCAACCGGGGTGAGGACGTAGATGGCGGGTGCACTGGAGGAGCAGAGGACGGGGGTGCTGGCAGAGGCATTTGCGAAGGTGGCGGCAGTGGAAGTCACGGTCGTGGGAGGTGGTGGTTAGTCGCACGAGCAGAAGGGAAGACTAGTGGGGGCCGCGGGGAGGGTAGGAGGGAGGTGGCGTCACGGCAGCAGGGGTTGCAGGGTAGCCGCGGTGGCGACGGTAGGGGTTATAGACGCACAGAGTCAAGTTTTCGAGCAGCGAAGCGAGCATAGGGGGGCTGCGGTGACAACGATAGTGCTGTGGGAAGGTGCTGTGCGGGAAGGAAGAGGGAGTAGAGGAAGGTGGTTGGCAGCGAGATCAGTAGTGTGGGCAGAGAGTTGTGGGGAGCGGCAGTGGCGGTCGCGATGGTTACGGGTGTTTGCAGTAGCGGTGGTGCTTATTGAGGGGAGGGGGAGTGGCGCAGAAGCGGCAAGCGCAAGGAGGAGCAGAGGTGAGAAGGGCACGGGGAGGAGGTGGCGCTCACAAGCATCGTCGCTAGTGGCACCTGCGGGTGCCCACCTGCGAGAAAGAAATAAAAGCCACTATTAACAACTTTTTTTTGTTTTGTTTTGTTTTGTTTTTTTGTTTTTTAAATTTTGATTTGATTTTTTAAAATTTTTAACCTAATTTATATGTATAAAATTATAAAAAGAACATTTAATATATCTATTCCCCCCCAAATATAAATGTAAATGATTTTAAAAGAAACATGTGTAAACAAAATAAAATAAAAACAATTTGCATATACAAAATGAAACAAAGGAAATTTTTGTTTTTTAAAAATTTTTTTTTTAAAAACATAAATGACATAAGGCGTGAAATAAAGAAAATGCCTCCCAACCCACTTTTTTTAAATTTTTTTTTCAATGAGCAAAGAAATATATTTAATGCATATACACCTTAAAATTTTGAAAATAAAGCAATAAGAAATGCAATATATAGTGTTATATGTCAAAAGGCTTCCCTTATATGCTCCAAACTTGATGGTGGGCTTTATGGCTTGATTAGACACTCCTTATGAAACTTGACCTCCAAATGCAAGTCTTCAACCTACAAGCTTGAACACTCACAAAACACTCAAAATCTCATTAGATGGTTAGTTCGAACCCGTGAAGTGGGTCCCACCGGGTGTGCCAAAATGTGTTGCATAAAGATGTAACTAAAGAATAACACTAAGCAACTAATGCACATTCCTACATTATCATGCAAAACCTCAAAATATGAAAGAAGACATGTGAATAAACAACATGAAACAAAAAAGAGCATAAAAGCATTCAAAATATCACTATGCAAACCTCATGAAACCATCAAGTGGAAATGATTTCATCACTCATGGGATGTGGTTGCTTAGAAATCCAATAGCATAACAATGAGGTAGATAGTGCTTTTTTGAAAATGAGGAGAGGGCTCTCCATTTATAGGAAAATGAATGCAACGGACGGTTGAGATTGAATGCAAGATGGAGGGCTAAGATCTCTCAAGATCGATGAGGTGTCAATGAGGTGAAGGACAAGTAGACTCCACATGGATTAGGGTTTTGACCATTCAAAGGGAGCAATATTCCCACGCATGTGTGAGCAACCTTTGATGGTGACATGATCAACGAGGTGTGAGAAGCATGGCTTCTCACACATGTGTGAGACAACTTGATTCTCATGCAAGAGGACAAGTGCGCAAGGGGTGTGAGAAGGCATGGCTTCTCACACATGTGTGAGACAACTTGACTCTCATGCAAGAGGACAAGTGTGCAAGAGGTGTGAGAAGGTATGGCTTCTCACACATGTGTGAGACACCTTGACTCTCATGCAAGAGGACAAGTGTGCAAGAGACATGCAAGACATGAAGGATGAGGAAAGTGTGAACATCTCTCACACATGTGTGAGGATTCCTCACACATGTGTGAGCACACACTTAGGATTAAGAGGTGATTAGCTAAGGTGATTATGCAAAGCAAGTATAATTAAGGAGGTGGGTAGGTTTTAGCAAGATGGGTTAGGTAGGCTAGTGAGGTTAGGTGAGGGTTAAAAGTAGGAACCATGTGCTCAAATAGGATTAAATGCAATATTTAATTCCAAGGGGGGATTAGGAGGGAATTAATTAAGTAAATGACATACTTAATTAAAGTGAAAGGGGTTAGATGCAAGTGGGAATATGTTAGGATTTAAATAAACCTTAGTTTATTTAAATCAAGGTAAGGCACATGTAATTAAATAAATGCAAATTTATTTAATTAAGGTAGGGGAATTAAATAAATATTAAATATTTATTTAATTGGTCAGGAAATGGGTTTTGGACAAATTTAGGTGTCTACAAGGTGAAATAAAATGAAATTTAATGAATGAGAAGAGAAAGGAGAGATGAATATATTATAAATGATGAAGAAAAGGAAGAATGGTGATTTTCTTGAAAAGATCGAAAGGCTAGCCTCAAAAAGGGTAAGCCAAATGCACATATGAGAAATAAAATTTAAATTATGATTTTGACAATTGAGATAAATCTAGATTTCAGTTTCAATTTGAAAAATGAATCTAGGACATCAAAATTAAGCAAGGGTACAATTTTTGCAGAAATTTGAGAATTTGAAAAAATAGATCAATAAGGCTATATAAGGGTCCCAAACATAAATTTCAAATCATTTTTTGCATTTGTGTTTTAGTGAATAAATGAACTGAAAATAATGCCTTTGGATAAATTAGATATGATGATATGATTAACCCCTTATGATGATAGGCTAAAATAAAAGAGTGAAGACAAGGAAAGACCAATAAAGGATGATGAAACCGTAATCAAGAGATAGAAGAAAAGGTGAGTGATACAATTAATGATGCATCCAAAAGTGATGAAGGAAATCATCTCCTAGCTCAAAATGAAAACTATAACTATGCATAGTTGATGGTGTATCAAAAAATAGGTCAATAAGGCCATATAAGGGGCCCAAAGATAAATTTCAAATCATTTTTGCATTTTTCTTTTAGTGAATAAATGAAATGAAAATAACACCTTCGGATAAATTGGATATGATGATATGATTAACCCCTTATGATGAAAAGCTAAAAGAGAAGAGTGAAGATTAAGAAAGACCAATAAAGGATGATGAAATAATGATCAAGAGATAGAATAAAAGGTGAGCGATACAGTTGATGATGCATCCAAAAGTGATGAAGGAGACCATCTCCTAGCTCAAAATGAAAACTAGAACTATGCATAGTTAATGGTGTATCCAAAAGTGACAAAAGAGACGCTCTCATAGCTCAAAATACAAACTAGAAAGATACCCTAAAATTCAAACTAATAATAAATGAAAAGTACAATTACAAGGGTCAAATAAATAGGTCCTTATTTTTATCATCGAGCCAAAAATATGGGAACCTAGTTGGTGCACGAGCACCTTGGGGTAAGGTAAAGCCCTAACACAAATTTTAATTTTTAAATGGTCTAACAAAAATTTTAGTGAGTAAGGAATAAATGGAAAGTCTCAAGGTAGATTTAGGAGGTGTGGTTAGGTAAGAATTAAGTTTGAGTCAAATTTTAATCAATTAGGTCTTGATAAGCCTAAAATTGCTCAAAGTTGCTCTATAAGGCCAAACATGGAAAAATATTGAAAATAGAGAAATAAGTGTTTAATGAAGGTCCTTAGGTGTTTTAATTTCAATTTATAAGTGTTGAAACCAAACTAGACAAGTTTGGAGACTTAGAATGCAAAGTTGCAAAAGTTGTCAAAATTGCTCATTCACAACTTTGCAATTTTTGCACTTTTCTAGGAGAAGGAAAAATAGGTGGTTATGACTCAACCGAAGGGCCAAGGTAGTTAGGGTAGTCTATATAAACACCATCCAACTCATTTTTAAGGGTTGGTTATGCACTTGTACGAACAACACATGTGAGAAGGAGCAATTTTATTGATAGAAAATGGATTTTGGAAGGATTTCTTATTTATTTGGATTGGAGTTTTGAATGTTTAAAATAGAATAGATAATTGGAACCATATATTAACTCTATGCATTTTTTTAAAAAATCTTTGGCTTTCATTTTTCTAGGTTTACAAAATTATCTAGTTTTTACTTTCGTGCTACCTAGTTTTGAGCAATCAACATTAAAATGGCTATAGCTTGAATTCCAATGGTTAAAAACCCTATGGATTTTGGGAATCAAGCACTATCATATATTTTATTTAAATATAAATTTTGGAGTTTTTAGGAGTTAGTTGGCCATTTTTGCAAGCGAGCCCTAGGCAAGCAAATGAAGGCTTGGCAAGGTGCAAAGAGGCTTGCAAGTAAGTTTTAATGTGATCAGTGGATTGGAAAATGCCAATATTGAAATGGAAATGGTATAAGTGTGTGTTAGGTGTTAATAAACCACATTAGGAATATTGGATTGAAGATATTCTTTTTTTTGGGAAAAAGAGTTGTTGCCATTGCCTTGAAACCCTCAAAATAAGGGTTTTCAAAAAACATGCTATACGAACACCATGGAGGTTTGAATCCAAGAAAATATTCAAGCCATAGTAAATATGGAATAATTTTTAATATAAATCCATAGGCATTTTTAAGGAGTTTTGCAATATATTGCAGATTCCTTGTTTCTAGGAGGGCTAATAGGGACTCTTAAGGTTACAAGGGCAAATAAGGTGAATTTGGATTTTGGGTGTGTAAGACTTATCAAAAGGATGTATAATGGATTGGAATAATCCAAGAACCTCATAAGGGAGGTATATAATTAATTTTTATTTTCTCATGGCATTTGGTGGAGTTTTGGCCTGTTAAGCCAAAATAAGCTTAGTTAGGGTTTTGGAGTTAGAAGGAGTAGAAACTAAATTGATTGGTGAGTTTCTTGGTGAAAGGGGATTAGGAAAGAGTCCTATAGGTTGGGGTTGTATAAGAGACTCTAAGAAGGATAAGAAGTAGCCTTGGTAGAGAAAGAAGGCTCTAAGTGAAGGAAATCCCCATCAAAGTGGTATCAGAGCCATATGATTAAGGCTTGTGGTGGTATGTTGTATTCTACTAAATCAAGTGGATCTTCAAAGATGGTTACCAATGTAGAATTAGATAAGGAGGTAGATGAGAAAAAAAATATCATGGAGGAGAAACTAGGCTTCTTGATGAGGCTATAGAAGAGATGAAATACAAATTGGAAAAAATGGAAGATGCAACCCTAGCAAAGGAACATGAAGAAACCAGTAAAGGCAAGGAGAAGGTGGAATTGGAAGATGAGATTCCTAAACCTGATCCTACACTTGGTGAGCAAGAAACATATCTCAAAGCCCTCAAAGAATTTGGAGTAAAGATTCTTTAGAATGTTTCACTATTTCATGGGAAAATGGATGCAGAAGTGGTCCTAGAGTGGATTGAAAGCATTGAAAACTATTTTGAATGTGAAGGGAAAACAAAGGCTCAAAAGGTAAGGTTTTCAAAGTCAAGATTGAAAGGATAGGCACTAACTTGGTGGAAGTTAGTTCAAGAGGAAAGAGAAATTGAAGGGAAGAAACCAATAGCCAACTAGAAGGCCATGATAAGAAAGATAAAAGAGACCTACATGTCAGAGAACTATGAGATCCAACTTCACAAGAAGAGGAAAGATCTTAAATAGAAGGATCTTGATGTGGCTACCCACACTAAAGAGTTGCAAAAAATTGCTCTAAGGTCAAGGGTACAAGACACAGAAAGCATTAATGTGGCAAGGTAATTAAATGACCTTAAGTGGTCTATCCAAGATGAATTGAGTTTTTTCATCTTCACTACATTGCAACGTTGCTTCCAAATGGATAGAAAGGTGGAATACAAGTTGAGGAAGAAGGGTGACTCAAGCTACAAAGGTAGAGGTAGAGGTAATGATTTTAGAGGTAATACAAGAAGTGGTTCTATTGGAAGGACCAATGATAAGAGGAGCTATGGAAATTCCAAATGGAATGAGCAAGACTATGAGACCAGTCAAAGGGGAGGATCTAGCAAAGGAAGAGGATCCAATAATGGTGGTAGAGGAATATATGGAAATAATAGCAGAGGGTAACACTTTAGTAACATGAAATGTTACCAATGTGGCAAGTTGGGGCATCTTGCCTATAGATGTCCAGAGAAGACATCAACATCTTATGGTGAGAAGAAGAAAACCTATGCTCAAGAGGAAGACAGTCAAAAAATAGGTGAAGTAGATCTTGAAATTGAAAAGGGTGAGAACCTCATGTTGAGGAGAGTATTGGATAAGGATCCAATAAAGGACAAAGCTAAACATAAGAGAGCACTTTTTAGAACTACATGCAAGATACTTGGAAAAGTATGCAAGGTGATCTTAGAATCAAAGTCTATTGACAATGTGATATCAAAAGAGGTCGTACAAAGGCTTGGTCTAAAAATAATCCTACATGTGTGTCCTTATAGGGTGACTTGGTTGAATAAGGGGCATAATATCCTAGTGAATGAACAAGTATGAGTGGACATCACCATTGGTAAGTACCAAGATGAGATATTACATGATGTACTCATTATGGATGCTTTCCATCTATTTTTAGGAAGACCTTATGGGAAAGAAAAAAAATAATCATTCAAGAAGGATGGGGTCACCTATAGAATACAATAATTAGTGGAAGAAGACAAGGTGGAGAAGGCTACACCAAGAAATTGCTAATGAGTGGAAAAGAATTCCTTAAGGATTTAAAAGAAGGAGAAGGAGTAGGATATGCCATCATGGTGAAGCCAAAGGAGGACAAGTCATTAATACAAGCATTTATACCTGTAGATGTGCAAGAACTAGTAGGCCAATTCAAGGACATTATATTTGATGGAGCACCACTAATATTACCCCCAAAGAGAGCCATAAGTCATCAAATTAAATTCATACTAGATGCTTGCTTTCCCAATAAGGTTTCATACAAGATGACTCCAAAGCAGAAAAAGGAGATTGCAAGGCAAGTCCAAGAATTAATTGATCAAGGGTTGATTAGGAAGAACATCAATCCATGTGTAGTACTAGTTTTCCTAGCACCTAATATGGGAGGTAGTGGAGAATGTGTATTTATTCTAGGGCAATTAATATAATTACAATTAGATATAGATTCCCTATTCCTAGGATAGAGGATTTGATGGACTGTCTTTATGGAGCTAGACACTTTTATAAAATTGATCTCAAGAGTGGCTATTATCAAATTAGAATGAAGGAAGGCGATGAGTGGAATTCTACATTTGAGAAAATTGAGGGTCTCTATGAGTGGTTGGTAATTCCATTTGGCCTTACCAATGCACCAAGTACCTTCATGAGGGTTATGAATGAAGTCTTGAAGGATTACATCGGAGTGTTTGTTGTGGTGTATCTAGATGACATCCTTTTCTTCAACAAGATAAAGGAGGAACACATGAAACACCTAGAAATGGTGTCGAGGAAGCTTCAAGAGGAGAAGTTGAAAGTGAACCTTGAAAAGAGTGAGTTTATGAAAGAAGAGCTAGTGTTTTTAGATTTTTTAGTATCCCAAGGAAGTTTGAAAATAGAAAAAAGTAAGGTAGAGGAAATCTTGAGTTGGCCTACTCCTAGATCTACTACTAAGGTTAGAAGTTTTCATGACCTAGCAAAATTTTATACGAAGTTTAGTCAGATTTGTGCACCAATGAATGAAACCATCAAGGGAGGCATGAAGACCAAGTTCACATGGACCAAAATTATAGAGGAGAGTTTTGAAAGGTTTAAGAAGGAGGTGGAACACCAACCAATATTGGTCTTACCAAGTTTTGAGAAGCCATTTGTGGTAGAATGTAATGCTAGTAACATAGCAGTTAGGGCAGTGTTAAGGCAAGAGGGTAGGTCTATGCTATTTTTTAGTGAGAGACTCAATGAAGCCAAGACAAGGTATTTAACATATAATTTGAATCTCTATGCACTTGTCCAAGCACTTAAGAAGTGGAGGCATTACCTATTGCCTATGGATTTTGTTGTCTTTATTGACAAACAAGCACTAAGTTTTATCAACTCATAGGAGAAGCTTAGTTTGAGACACATAAAATGGATGGATTTCTTGCAGCCCCACACTTTTACTATCAAACATAAGAAGGGAACCAACAAAAAGGTGGGAGAGGCTTTAAGCAAGAGCTTTTTGACTATTGGTGTAAATAGATATTTACCCTTTACTTAAGTTTACCTAGGTTAGTGCATTATTTTATTATTTTCTTAGGTTGACACTTAGGAGTTTGTGTACCTTTACGAGTTGTTGACAACACAGAAATGCACAACTCTAATTCAAAACATGGTGTCTACAACACTAGATTTTGCATCATTCACTGAGTTTTCACATAGACAACATAGTTATTTGCACTCCCAATTTAGCACATGTAGTCTACAACATAAATTTGCATGCTACACCAATATAGGCTTATCCTCTCATCATCACACTTACTTCTATGCTTAATTGAGGATAACCCATATCTGGTGGACATGTGCTTGGTTGTATGACTTATCATGATGCTGATTCTTAGGCATTTTAGATGCATCTCAGAGGCTTTTATATACAAGCACTCCTAGTGTACTTATACATTGAATTGAATACTATACAGTTATTCTGATCATACTCTGGTCTATTTTGTGCTTGTGTTTGAGTTCCTTGGTCTTGGGTGAATTTTTTCCTAAGGAAAATTCATACATGGTATTAGAGCTGAGGGAGATTCTCATCACAAATCTCTTGGAGACCTCATTGCTTCATCTCTCGAAGAGACCTGATTTAGATCCAGAGCATCAATAGTAATTGGGAGCATCTAGAGTCGAAGCAGACCTTGTGATTGCATTTGGAGTGACGATTCAGTGAAAATTGGCTATAAATTTACCTATTTTAGGCCATAGTCGATCATAAGGATTTTTTTTTTACAAACCAAAACTCGAAGGCCTAATTTGCAAATCTAGTATGGTCATTGTACAATCTGGTTAATTCATTTTTAGATTTGTTAATTCTGTTATTTTTTCTACATTTTCAATTTTTTTTCAATTTTTTTGCCCAGTTGGGTGTGCAGAGAAATTTTTTTTCCATAGGCACTAGGTAGTCACACCTTGACCCTACGCAATGTAGAATATTCTAAAGGAATATTTGATCATCGACATTTAAATCAGATTAGGCAACTCATTTCGACATTTCCCTTAATCAGCGAGCACTGGGGGTGGACACCACTAATCGATCAATCCAACTACATAGGTGGCTTGCTTTATTTTATGTTTGCTAACTTCTTCTTTTAAACTGAGCAAAGCTTAGTCCCACTAAAAATATGGGACTAAACAAGAAGAAACCCCTACTACATTTTTAAAGTTTGACGAATGGGAAAAGAACCCAACACCACTGCAAAAGAGCATTCCGGCATGACCAGCTCTCCCGACCGGTAAACAAACTCAGTGCCCATTTCACAAAAACCAACAATCACATGTTATTTTTGATATAATATATATAGAAACATGGCTTCCCCTAACCATGATACATGGAATTATTTATAGCCACCATGAAAATGGTAGGCACCAAGTCCTTCTCTGGCAGCTATCTCACACATTAGCAGTACCCTTGGTAGACATGTTAGCCACCGTACTTTGTACATTCAGTGGAATCTGAATGCCATGTCAATAGCTATACTCTAGTAAGAAGATAGATTGAATTGTTTGTACATTACCACATGACCATCCATATGAGACTGTATGTGCTGACATCATTAGATGTATAGGTGATGTCATCACCACGTCAGTAAGGGCCTATGTTTTTGCTGATGTCAGCAAATTGCTAGGCTAAAATTGATGGCCATTTGACCGTCATTCCAGAGAAATTTTGAACTACTGTGACAACTATTTGACCATCAAATTTAACATATTGTTTTCCTCTCCAAACTCCTCTTCAGATGTAGTTTTGATTTGGCAGCCTGACTTTGAGAGGCCATAACTCGAACATTTGGACTCCAAATCAGGTGTGATTTTTTTGATTTTGGGTAGAATTTCTTGATCTTTTTAGTAGTATAGCTCTTTTCTAGTTTTGGTGCACGAATTTGTCAAAAATAGTATTTTTTGGCAACTATATTTATCTAATCCTACATTTTACAACTTTAAATTCTTTTTATGGGCTCATTTGGACTCCTTTTCAGGTTTTGCTTTTTTTAAAAGTGTATATTTTTTTGTCTACTTTTCAGATCTATAATCAAATTATAGTATTGTGTGGACAAAAATACCACTTTCAGAGATAGGTCCTGTTTTGCATTGTATTGCTTCACAATTGTTATATTTTTGAGCTACATTATAATATTCTAGATTTGCACTCTATATAGAAGTTGTAATCGGAAAAATTAGAAGCCCACTTTGTCCATTGTGACAAGTGGCCTATTGTAAACACACTATATATAAAGTGCCAAAATCATTCTTTTTTTTTTGGGGGGGGGGGGATTTTTTGATTGAGTGAAAAGGGGTGTGTGTACTGTGTATTGTGTCTCCTTGATCTTGTACTCTTGCATTATGGGTTCTTTTTCAAAGTTAACTCCACATAATTATGATACTTGGAAAGAAAATATTAAAGAACCATTGGTAGAAAAAGGTTTACTGTGTTATGTAATTGGTGCAGCAAAGAAACCTCTTGCTGATGCTGATGAAGCTTGAAAAGAAGACTAGGAATCCAAACAAGAGATGGCCCTAGAAACCTTGTTGAAAAATATCTCTGATCCTATCAAATTTCACATTAGGAAGCTTACCAATCCAATAGAGGTATGTGCTAAACTTGAAGCGTTATATGGGACAATAGATGAAGACATGGCTTACACCATAGAGGACAAACTTCTCAAGTTGGATCCTAGGAATTTCAACACCATCAAAGATTATCTTGCCCAAGTAGACATGTATAGGTCACAACTTAAGGATTGTGATGAACCCATCAAGGATGGAAAGATGATCAAACACATCATGACTCATCTTCCACTTAAATATGCTCCTTTTGTTTCTAGTTTTAATACACACAAATTAACAATGGGTAGTGCCTATGTTAAGCCTTCACTCAAGAAATTTTCATAAATGTTGATCTTAGAACATGAAATTCTAGTGGGTATGAGAATTCTTAGGTCTTCCAAGACCAAAGCCTTGGTAGCGAATGAAGGTAATTCAAGTGGTAAAAACTCCAACAAGAAGCAGAAGTAGTGGAAGGCTAAGCCACAAGATGACACAGAACAATCCTCCTCAAAACAACAATCTTCTACAAATTAATCTCCTTCCACTCAATAATCTTCTTCACAACAAGGAAAGTCTTCTTCCAAAAAAAACCAAAAAGGGAACAATTCCAACAAAAAAAAGAGAAGAAAACTTGTTCCTATTGTAAGAGGAATGGTCATGATGAACATGAGTGCAAGGATAAGTAGATTGATGAATTGGTAAACATAATGAGGAAACAAAAAATTGATGTACCAAATGCATATAAGGATAAGGGATCTTCAACCACTTCAAAGGGTAAGGGACAAGCTTTGGTAGCAAGTACAAATAATGCCGAGGAATGGGTTCTTGATTCAAGAGTAACACATCATATGGGTGCTTCAAGGGAGCAATTTTCCTCTTTGAAACCATAAAATGTACCTTACATCTATGTAGGCAATGATAATAAAGTGAAAGTTGAAGGGAAAGGCAATGTTGAGTTGGAAAATGGTATCTTCAAGGATGTACTTCATGTTCCTAACCTTAGCACCAATCTTCTCTCCATCTATTAGATAACTCACTATGGATGTGGCAACAAAGTAGAGTTCCTCCCTGATATAGTTATGGTGAAAAATCTCCAAGATGATTCTATGGTGGTGGTTGGGAAGGATAATCATGAGACAAGACATTATTCTTTCTCACATTTTGTGCCTAAGTCCACTTCCCTTGCTTTGTTGACTCATTCGAATACTCAAAGTAAACTATGGCATGAGAGGTTTGGACATCTCAATCATCACTACCTTCAAAAACTCAGTAGTAAGGATATGGTCATTGGTCTACTCAAGTCAAGTATTCAGAGGGTGTATGTCTAGGTTGTGAAGCAGGCAAGCATCCCAAAGAGAAATATGACAAGGGGAAGTCTTAGAAGGCAATTGCTATTCTTGAATTGGTTCATAGTGATGTAGCTGGCCCATTTCCAATACCATTATTTGGTAAGGCCCACTATGTTCTCACATTTATTTATGACTTTTTAGGGTACACTTGGGTCTTTTTTCTTGCTCATAAGAGTGAGGTATTTGATAAATTCATCACCTTCAAAACTCAACTTGAGAAAAAATCAAGGAAATCCATCAAGATCCTATGAATAGATAATGACAAGGAATATGTCAACTCTAGGCTTATAGAATTTTGCACTTATGAGGGTATTGATCTTCAACATTTAGTTGCATACACACCACAAAAAAATTGTGTTTCTGAAAGAAAGAATAGAACGCTTAAGGAAATGACCACTTGTATGCTTCAACATAAGTCTCTAGATCAAATGTTTTGGGAAGAAGCCATGTGTTGTGCCAACTACATCCAAAACAAAAGTCCACATAAGGCCTTAGATGGAATAACACCTTTTGAGGCATGGTGTGGTAGAAAACCAAGTGTAAAGCACTTCAAGTTTTTGGTTGTCCAGCATGGGCAAGGATACCTCCACAAAAGTGAAAGGCATTAGAACCACAAAGAAAACCATGCATATTTGTTGGATATCCTGACCATCTCAAGGAATAAAAACTAATGGATCCCAAGACTCATGAAATATTTTATGAGAGGAGTGTTCACTTTGAAGAAAGATTTCCAAGTTTGGCTTCTTCAACTCCTCCTTCTTCCTCCTTTGTAGATAGTGATCATAGTGATGATAGTGACTCGGAAGAGGACATTCCTTCAACTTTGATTTGTAGGACACCACCTTCACAGGGTCAAAAAATAGTTGAGAACATTCCTTCTTCTTTCACTAAACCTTGTTGGGCACAACAAACCCTTGATGCAATAGGTTCATTGGTGGGTAATCCTTCAAACACTTAGAGGACAAGGTCACAACACAAGTCATTTCCACATGCATATATAGCCATTACTTTAGATCTATAGTCATTTAAGGAAGTATTAGGGATTCCAAAATGGGACAAGGCTACGGAGGAAGAATATAACTCTTTGATGAAAAACAACACTTGGGAATTAGTTCCCCTTCCTAAGGGAAGAAAGGTGGTTTGATGTAAGTGGATCTATCGAACCAAATTTGTAGTAGATGGAAGTGTGGATAAGCATAAGGCCAAACTAGTTACTAAAGGTTTCTCACAGGTTCCAAGTATTGACTATACAAAGAATTTTGCATCGGTTTCCAAGATGAACTCCATTCGCCTAACACTAGCTATTGCTACAGCTCATGGTTGGGTTGTTCACTAGATGGATGTTAAGAGTGCTTTTTTGAATGGTGATCTTCACAAGGAAATTTATATGGAGCAACCATAGGGGTTTGTATAGGATTCTACTATGGTTTTGTAGATTGAAGAAGTCTATTTATGGTCTTAAGCAGGCTCCTTAGGCTTGGTATGCCAAAATGGATTCCTTCCTACTCTTAATAGGATTCACCAGGTGTCATTTTGATTTGAATCTCTACATTCTTCAGAAGGATGACTCATACTAGATACTAGTGCTTTATGTAGATGACTTGATCATTACAAAGAGCACTTCATCCATCATTGCCAGTGTCAAGACCTCTCTACAAGACAGATTTGCTATGATAGACTTGGGTTTGCTACATTACTT
Organism: Cupressus sempervirens; assembly: GCA_028749045.1. Classification (NCBI taxonomy): domain Eukaryota; kingdom Viridiplantae; phylum Streptophyta; class Pinopsida; order Cupressales; family Cupressaceae; genus Cupressus; species Cupressus sempervirens. The sequence continues at coordinate 1,045,911,993 of CM053785.1, read as the reverse complement.
CCTTGGCATTGAGATCACACAATCTTCAATAGGGATCACATTTTCACAACCCAAGTATGCTCTTGACATTATTTCTTGGTTTCACATGAGTGACTACAAGCATGCTCCTACTCCCTTTCTATCAGGTGTTAAGTTAGAGGCTAAGTGTACCACTCCACTTGTTGATGCTACATTATATAGATAGTTAGTTGGGAGCCTTATTTACTTGACACATACACACCTTGATATAGCTTTTGCAGTTGGCATGGTTTCACACTTTATGCAAGAACCACATGAGCTCCATTAGAAGGCCACTAAGTGAATTTTGCACTACATAAAGGGTACACATACACATGAGATACATTATGCAGCAAGTACTAGACTTCAACTGGTTGGATACACAGACTCAGACTCTGTAGGGGACCTAGATTCTTGCAAGTCCACTTTAGGTTACATATTTCACCTTGGTTCCAACCCCATTTGTTGGTAGAGTAAGAAGCAAAATAATGTTGCTCTTTCTTCCATAGAGGTTGAGTATCGAGGCACTGTCAATGCAACTACAAAGGCTCTTTGGTTACAAAACATCTTGAAGGAGTTTGGATTTGATCTACCTAAACCTATAGTCATTCATTGTGACACTCAGAGTGCTATTGAGATCCCTAAGCATCTAGTTTAGCATCAACAAACCAAAATCATCGAGGTTCATATGAACTACATTAGAGAGCTTATACATGAGTAGATCATTACACTATAGTATTTTCCTATAGCAGAGCAGGTCACTGATATCTTCACCAAACCCTTCACTGAGGTCAAGTAGACTCATTTGTGAGATCTCTTGGGGGTGCGAGATTTTGCAAAAAGGGGATTCACTTGAATTCTCTCTTCCCCTTCTTATGAGAGGGATTTTTTCTTCATTTGAGGTCTTCTTCTCTCTCATCTTCTCTATTGTACTTATCTCTTTTTTTGGAGGAGGGTTTTTTCCCATGAGGTTTTCCCTCTTTCTCCTCTTTATGAGAGATTGCATTGCATCATTGTATGTAGAACATTAATTTTGTACATGGGGTACTTAACATGGCCTCATAGCTAGGACCCATCATGCATTCATATGCTTAAGTGCATTCCCCTAAGTGGCACTTAAGGGGGGGTGTTGGTGTAAATAGATATTTACACTTTACTTAAGTTTACTTAGGTTAGTGTATTATTTTATTATTTTCTTAGGTTGACACTTAGGAGTTTGTGTACCTTTATGAGTTGTCATGTTGACAACATAGAAGTGCACAACTCTAGTTCAACACATGGTGTCTACAACACTGAAGTTTGCATCATTCATTGAGTTGTCATGTAGAAAATGTAGTTATTCACACTCCTAGTTTAGCACATGTTGTCTACAACATAAATTTGCATGTTACACCATTGTAGGCTTATCCTCTCATCATCGCACTTACTTTTGTGCTTAATGGAGGATAAACTATATCTGGTGGACATGTGCTTAGTTGTAATACTTATCATGATGTTGATTCTTAGGCATTCTAGATGCATCTCAGAGGCCTTTATATACAAGAACTCCTAGTGTACTTGTACATTGAATTGAATACTATACAATTATTTTGATCATACTCTGGTCTATTTTGTACTTGTATTTGGGTTCCTTGGTCTTGGGTGAATTTTTCCCTAAGGCAACTTCTTACATTGGCAGTTCAAGAAGTCAAATTGCAAAGCATAGGACTAGAATGATTCAAGGACATATATGGTGAGGATACTAATTTTTTAGAGGCCTAAAAGGTATGTACTAAATTTGAAAGTCATTTCCATAGTCAATTTTTTTGAATATGCACTACAAAATGGGTTTTTGTTTAAGGGTTAGCAGTTGTGCATCCCAAGGGGATCCATGAGGGAAAATCTCATACAAGAAAAACACAATGGAAGCATGAGTGGGAATTTTTTCCTTAACAAGACCCTAGACTTAGTGGATAAGTTTTATTATTGGCCTAAAATGTAGAGGGATGTGAGGATATATATGGAGCAATGTGGCATATGTTAGAAGGAAAAGGGAAATTCATGCAATATAGGACTCTACCAACCTCTACCCATTCCTAATAGGCCTTGGGAATTCATCAACATGGATTTCATAGTGGGTCTACCTAGGGCTAAGACATGGTTAGACAATGTGTTTGTTGTAGTTGACAAGTTCAACAAAATGAGCCATTTCATCCCATGAAAAACAATACATGATGCATGCAATATAGATAATCTTTTCTTTAAGGAGGTGGATAGAATACATGGCTTACCAAGGTGTAGTTGCTAACAAAGATATCAAGTTTATGGGGAATTTTTGGAAGACCCTATGGAAGAGATTGGGTAAAAACCTAGCTCATAGTTCTGCCTACCATCCCCAAATAGATGGGCAGATAAAGGTCATCAATAGGGTCCTTGGTAACCTCTTAAGACATCTCACCAAAGAATATGGGAAAAGTTGGGAGTAAGTAATACCTCAGACCTATAATGATAACACAAATAGAACTACTGGACTAAGCCCTTTTCAAGTAGTGTATGACACTCATTCAAGGGGCATAATGGAATTAAGAGACCTACTAGCACATGAAAACATCAATGGGCATGCTATTGATTCTTTTCAATCTATGTAAGAGGTACATGATCGGGTAAAGAAGACCTTGATGGAAGCAAACCAAAGGTTGAAAGAGAAGAAGGATGAGAGGAGAAGAGAACTACAATTCAAAGTGGGAGATTTGGTTATCATATACTTGAATAAAGATAGACTATAGAAGGGAATCCCTAGTAAGTTTCAAATGAAGAGGATTAGGCCATGCAAGGTACTAGAAAAGTATGGATCCAATGTCTACAAAGTAGACTTACCAAAAGACATGGATATCTCTCCCATCTTCAATGTCAAAAAAATAATACCTTACAAGGGCCCAAATGTGGATGAAGATAAGTATTATACATAGCTTAAAAATGATATATTAGACCTATAGGCACCTAAAAGGAACCAACCACAAGTGGAGAAGATAGTGGATACCAGGGTGAAGAAGAGTACAAGGAACAAGGTTTATAGGGAACATCTAGTAAAATGGGTAGATACACTTGAAGCTGAGGCAACTTGGATTGCTGAGAGTGATTTTAGGAATTATGGTATTAGCAAGGAATTCCTCTCTCCACATATTCCTTAGAATTCTTCTTGCAGGGGGAGAATGGTGCAGGAGCACCTAGGGGTAAGGTAAAACCCTAACACAAATTTTGGCTTGTAAATGGTATAACCAACCATTTAGTGAATAAGGACTAAATGCAAAGTCCCAAGTTAGGTTTATGAGGTGTGGTTAGGTAAGAATTATGTTTGAGTGAAGTTTTAATCAATTAGGTCTTGATAAGCCTAAAATTGCTCAAAGTTTCTCTATAAGGCCAAATATAGAAAAATGCCTAAAATAGAGCAAGAATTGTTTTAAGTTAAATTTATAAGTGTTGAACCAAACTGGACAAGATTGGAGACTTAGAATGTAGAGTTTTAAAAGTTTTCCAAATTGCTCATTGGCAACTTTGTAATTTTTGCAAAGTTGCAATAGCAATTTTTGCAAAGTTGCAATTACAATAGCAATTTTTGCATTGTTTTAGGAAAAGGAAAAATAAGTGGTTATGAATTGAACCAAGGGCCAAGGTAGTGAGAGGAGTCTATATAAACACCTTCCAACTCATTTTTAAGGTTTGGTTATGCACTTGTAAGAACATCACATGTGAGAAGGAGCAATTTTACTGATAGAAAATGGATTTTTGAAGGATTTATTGTTTATTTAGATTGGTGTTTTGACTATGTCAAATGGAATAGATACTTGGAACCATGTATTAACTCTGTGCATTCTTTTTTTGATCTTTGGTTTTCATTTTTCCAAGTTTATAAAATTATCTAGTTCTTACTTTCTTGTTGTCCAATTTTGAGCAATCAACATTAAAATGACTATAGCTTGAATTCACATGGTTAAAAACACTATAGATTTTAGGAATCAAGAACTAGCCTCTATATATTATCTAAGTTTTTTTTTGAGTTTTTGGGAGTCAATTGGCCATTTTTGCAAGCGAGCCCTAGGCAAGCAAATGAATGCCTAACAAGGTGCATAGAGGTTTTCAAGTAAGTTTTAATGTGATCAGTGGATTAGAATGTGACAATATTGAAGGGGAAATGGTAGAAGGGTGTGTTAGGTTTCCATAGATCATAGGAGTAATATTGTAATGAAGATCTACTTTGTTTTTAAAAAAGAGTTGTTGTCATTGCCTTAAAACCCTCAAAATAAGGGTTTTCAAAAAATAGGTTGTACATACACCATGAAGGTTTAAAACTAAGAAAATATTCAAGCCCTATTCAATGTCTAATAGAAATCCATAGGACTTGTTAAGGGTTTTCTCAAGTTATTACATATTCCTTGTTTCTAGGAGGGCTAATAGGGGCTCTTAGGGCTACAAGGGCAAACAAGGTAAATTTGGATTTTGGGTGTGTAAGACTTATCAAAAGGATATAGAATGGTTTGGAACAAGCCAAGAAACTCATAAGGGAGGTATATAATTTATTTTTCTTTTATAATGGCATTTGGTAGAGTTTTGGTTTGTTAAGTCAAAACATGCTTAGTTAGGGTTTTGGAGTTAGAAGTAGTAGAAACTAAATTTATGATGCAGGAGCATCTTGCATGGGAAAATTTAAAAAGAAAAAAAAAAGGAGGAGAGAGAAAGTGACACAAATTAGAGAAAAAATAATAAAAAATAAAAAAGGAGAAAAAGGAGAAAAGAAAAGAAGAATTTCTATTTTTGAGGTGCATAGGTGGCGTAAATAGAAAAATAAAAAAAAATGGTTGTCACTCCATTTATCGAGGTGTGTAGGTGGAATTATAGAAGGTTGTGGATATTTTATTAAATCATGTATTTAATATTTTTTGGGTCATGTGGTGGTCCTTAGTTGTATCTAGGTGGGAATTAAATATTTTGTGGACATTTTATTAAATCATGCATTTAATATTTGTTGGGTGCTTAGTTGTATTTGGGTGGGAATTAAATATTTGTTGAAGGTAGTTGTATTTACCTTTTATCCCACATTGGTTGTGTTTGTAACATCTTGGGTGGTAAGTGCCTATTTAAGCAAGGCATATGAGAATTTTTAATCAAGCTTGGAGAGAAGGAGGAAGCGAGGAGTGAGTTTTCCTGAGTCTGTGGATAGAGCACCGAATGTGAGGCAATTTATAATAGGATTATGGTGGAGTTGTGAGTTTGTGAGAAGAGTTAGTGGCTGCAATTTAGAAACAAGTAGGTTGCTTGGTGGCTTGTGAGCACAAGTTGAGATCTTGGAGGTTTCTACCAGAGTGTGGATCTAGACTAGCTTGGGTTTGGATTGGATCTTGAGAGATCTTGTAAAATTGTTATTGTAATTGCTTTGTATTTGGTCGTAACGAGGAAGGCCTTACAGTCAGACACATGGAATCTAACAATTATTTTATGAATAAAGGGTTGTGATTTGATATCAAATCTCACATTGTTGTTGTGTTTCTACTATGTGGTTATTGGTTGGGGGCTAGGACATCTCCTTTGGGGATTCTCTAACACATGGAATGTAATAGTTATTTTATGAATAAAGAGTTGTTATTTGATATCAGATCTCACATTGTTCTTGTGTTTTTTCTATGTGGTTATTGGTTGGGGGCTAGGACATCTCCTCTATGGATTCTCCTACCTTCCATTATGTTAGATGGTATCAAAATGAAGGTTATTCCTGAGCATGTATACAAATCGCCGAAGTTGTGGCAGTTTGCACCAGGACTTGGGTGGAGAAGTAGATCTAATTTGATCTTGATTTGGTGGTGGATTTTCTTTCTAGAATCCTAGATCTCTTGGTTGTGAGGAGGCAGATTGTGGTTCTGACTTACAATTATAGAGGGCTTATAGGTGGATCGATGGATGCAAATATGGAAGACTGATCTTGTTGAGACATGATCATAGAGAGTTTGTGGATTGCAGATCTGTGGTCCTAGACTTGTGATATGGTTCCTAATTGTTCATGCAAGGTGGTAGGTTGCGATCTAACTTGTAAACAGTTCAAGGTTGTCACAAGAAGCATGGGAAGGATTTATCGTAGAGGGTTTATGAAGATCTTAGGAGATGGCTTTAAGAGGATTGGACCCTAAGATGATTGCAAATCTCCATGATGTGGTGGAGAGGAATTTTTCTAAGATGATTGCTCACTTTGAAGCTAGTTTGGCTAATCAAACTAAGGAAGTGGTTGCTTGATTTGAAACTAGTTTAGATGATCAAGATAAAGATAGGATGAGGAAGGCATTCTGTAGATGTTTATGGAGTTGAAGTCTACCGATTTGGAAGAGAGTTGTTTGGCCAATTAAGATACTTGTTTGAGAAAGAAGATGGCATGGGAAGGTCAAGGTGGAAGAGGTTAGTTTTGTTGATTAGTTTGTGGAGTCTGATACAAAACTTGTAGAGCAGCTGGAGGTTGTTGCTAAAGATATTCCTAACCTTATTGATGCTGGGATAGACATTGGTTTTCATGATCAATTGGCTTAGTTTGACATGGAAATTGTAGAACACTTGGTTGTGGATGATCTAGTTGCTGTTGGTGGTGACTTGTATGTTCTAGAGCATCTTGTTGTGAGCAATGAGATGGTTGGTATTGTGAGTTTGGCATGTGTTGCTAGAGATCTATATATTATTGCTGATGTGGAGTTTGTTGCTACTAATGTGGGGTTTGTTGTTGCTAGTGTAGATTCACTAGTTGCCAATGTGAATGAGGGTTTTCTGATGAAGCATTATGTTTAGTTTGTTCTTGAAAGTGAGCATGCTGATTAGATAGTGGAAATTCTGGTGTTTGATAGAGTGATGCAAATATGGATGATTTGCATGTTGGTTTTCTTGTCCCTGATGAAGTGGAAACCTTTGGTGAAGATGAAGATGGTTGTAGATATTTCTTTTGGAATCAAAGTGTGGGGCACACTTTTCTATCTACTTGGGGAGTCTGATGTAGGACCATCTTGCATGGAAAAATTTAAAAAGAAAAAGAAAAAAGAAAAAGAAAAAGATTTAAAAAATTGGAGGAAAGAGAGAGTGACAAAAATTAGAGGAAAAATAATACAAAAATAAAAAAGGGGAAAAAGGAGAAAAGAAAAGAGGAATTTTTATTTTCAAGGTACATAGGTGGCGTAAATAGAAAAATAAATAAAAATGGTTGTCATTCCATTTATCAAGGTGTGTAGGTGGAATTCTAGAAGGTTGTGGATATTTTATTAAACCATGTATTTAATATTTGTTGGGTCACATGGTGGTGCTTAGTTGTATTTAGGTGGGAATTAAATATTTTGTGGATATTTTATTAAATTATGCATTTAATATTTGTTGGGTGCTTAGTTGTATTTGGGTGGGAATTAAATATTTGTTGAAGGTAGTTGTATTTACCTTTTATCCCACATTGGTTGTGTTTGTAACATCTTGGGTGGTAAATGCCTATTTAAGCAAGGCATATGAGCATTTCTAATCAAGCTTGAAGGTGTGATCTCTTCTTAGTAGAGGCTTGGAGAGAAGGAGGAAGCTAGGAGTGAGTTTTCTTTAGTCTATGGATAGAGCACTGAATATAAGGTAGTTTATAGCAGGATTGTGGTGGAGTTGCGAGTTTGTGAGAAGAGCTAGTGGCTGTAGTTTAGAAATAAGGAGGTTTCTTGGTGGCTTGCAAGCACAAGTTGAGATCTTGGAGGTTTCTTCCAGAGTGTGGATCTAGACTAGCTTGGGTTTGGATTGGATCTTGAGAGATCTTGTAGAATTGTTATTGTAATTGCTTTGTATTTGGCTTTAACCAAGAAGGCCTTACAACTTGACACATTGAATGTAATAGTTATTTTATGAATAAAGAGTTGTGATTTGATATTAGATCTTTCATTTTTGTTGTGTTTTCATTGTGTGGTTATTGGCTGGGGGCTAGGACATCTCCTTTGAGGATTCTCCTATCTTGCACTGTGCCAATTTATTGGTGAAAGGGGATTAGGAAAGAGTCCTTTAGGTTTGGGTTGGATAAGAGACCCTAAGAAGGCTAAGAAGTAGCCTTGGTAGAGCAAGAAGGCTCTAAGTGAAGAAACTCCCCATTACTAGCATAAACATAAAAAACATAAAGATGAAGATGACTCACTAGTAGATCCCCTAAGTTTAATATTGCAAGATTACACCTATACAAGGGAAAAAGTGCTAGGATAACCCAAAAGTGAAATCTTTTATTAGAAAACACAATGGAACAATCAAGGATGATGACCCAAATATCATAAGTGCCTAATAGGTCAAATAAAGAGACACTTAACATCATCAAAGCTACACCCACAAGAATAAATCAAAGAAAACATGCCCCATTCCCATAATCCTCTAGTTCAAACACATACTCAAGAGACTGAGGAGGGAATATTAATAAAAAATCAATACAAGAAGCATACAAGAAAAAATTCATAACAAGTCTTAGTTATTTTAGTTTAAGCACAATGTGAAAAGGAAGAGAAAAAGAAAGTTCTAACTCTCTAGGACTCATGTGTGCAAGTGAGAAATATCATTATCCAATACTACCACAAGGTAGAAGCTCAAAGATACTAAATTTTGAGGGGAGTGTTAAAAAAAACTATTTGTATGGTAACACCACTAAACACTAATGCATCTTAAAGATTTAAGAGATGATATAGTTCATGCTTCATATACCTATACAAAAACCAATTCTTGACCAGGAGACAAGTTGAGATGGAGTGAGTATGAAAAAGTGTCAAAGTCATGAGCTAATAGATAAAGCTACACATGCATCAAGTAGCACAGATTTCCAGGTTTTCACCATTGGGAATGTTTCTCTTTTTCTATTTTAGAGATACATCAAGGCTCCTATTGCTAGATTTTCACTAAGATGATCATTTTTTTCTCAGGACATTTTATGCTTTTGAGGATTTTTTTAGGATCATAAAGTATATACAAGGCTATAAGTAGTGTGATCATTAAACATAAAATCTCTTGAGATGAATGTCATTTATGGGATCAGGGATCTTCTCTCCCTCATGTGTCAAAAGAAAGTAAGCACTAGAGCCAAAGGCTACATTAATAATGTAGGGACCTAGCTAGTTAGGTTCAATTTTTCCCTTATGAGCTCTACTATGATGATTCTTGGCATTTCATTATAGGACTAGATCTCCAACTTGAAATTCTCTAGGTTGAACCTTTTTTATTGTAAGTCTATGCCATCTGTTTTTGATAGACTCTTATATTATCACAACCTACCTTCCTATGTTCATCCAAAAGCTCAAGTTCTTGTAACTGTATGAGTCTATAGTCTTCATTTGTTACAAGACCTCTAAGATCTACCCTAAGTGAAGGGATCTCAACCTCATGTGTTAGGACAAATTATAAATCATAGATAAGTGAGAAAGGTATAGATCAAGTAGGTGTGTGAATACTAGTCTTGTAGGCCCACAATACATGATTAATTTGTATATTCCAATCTCTCCCAGATTTATTGATAGTTCTATGAAAGATTTTTAGTAGAATCTTATGAGAAGGTTTAGCTTGACCATTTCCTTAAGGGAAGTAGATAGAAGACCAATGTTGTGTAATACTAAATTTCTTACATAGTTGTTTATGTCCTTATTATTGAATTGTCCCCCATTATCAGTAATTATGGAGGCTGGTATACCATACCAATAAATAATGTATTTGAGGATAAAAAAGGACACTTTCTTCCTTGTAGTAATAGAAAAAGGCATAACTTCAACCTATTTAGTGAAGTACTTAGTGGTAGTGATGATGAAATTGTGACCTCTTGGTGAGTTGGGGTGACGTTGTCCTACTAAGTCAAAGGCCCATTGTAGAAAAGGCCAATGCATAATGGACAATATGAGCTGTACTCCTGGTATGTGAATCAAGTTACCATGGATCTAATACTTCTTCCAAGACTTATCATATATTGTGACATCTATTTACAAAGTGGGCCTACAGTAACCAACCCTTAGTAGTTTTTGAGCTAACACAAGACCATTAGAGTGAGACCCATAGACACCCTCATGAACTTTAGCTAATACACTTTCAAATTCTTCTCTCTCTATACACCTAAGAAATGTTCCATCTAGACCCTAATAGCCCTCATTTTCACTATACTAAAATTTTGATTCTCATTGTGAAATGATCTAAAATTGTTATGCATTCTTAGGGTTTTGTGTCTCATTTATTTTTAGTTTCAAAAGAACCCTAGCCAAGTCATATTACCTCAATTCAAAGAGCGAAAATATTTCCCTAGGAGATTATTTTGGTATGCTAAGGTTGTATTTCTTATCTTTCCATTTAAATTTTTTGTTAAGACTGCAACCTTTTTTGCCCTTATTAAGTGGGAGATTTGTATATCTTTCAAATTATGGAGCTCCAATCATATGATCATGGCTTTGGTGTCTAGTCATGAGCTCACTTTTTATTTCTCCTGATGTTATGACATAAGGGTTAGCAAAGGATCATAGAGTGGTGTTTTAAATTCCTCAATCTTAAGATATGATGTGGTTGTAGTATCATAAATGAAAAAGAGAAGGTTCCCAATCTTCCAATTTCCCTTTGTGTCGTGTCATCATAAGCTCTAATGGAAGATTTTAAATCATGGTGTGCAATGTTATGAAAAATAGAAAGATGTGGGATCATAGATGTAGAAAGTAGAAATCATAACCATGTGATAAGTGTTTTCTCATAGGATCGTAGAAGTGTGAAAATGCAAGGAAGAAGCTAGAGGTGTTGATCCTACAATAAGGGTGAGATCGAGGCACCGTAATGGTTTGTATAAGATCTCCTAATGTTACACTAAGGCCCTAGTTGTAAATTGAGGAAGGAGAATTTGAATCTCACAATACTATGGGGATGATGATTGTAAGATTGTAAGGTAACAAATGATAGGAAAAGGTGACAATTCAGTGTCACAAAACTAACGTGTGTCATATCCTAATTGATCCATGATGCCACGTATAAAAGGTGGATGCCAAGTTTGACCAGTGGGGCCAAAATCTTATCTTGCATAAGCTTATTTTAATATAGCATATTGCAATCTTCGATCTTATGATAAATAGTGTATCAAAAGATCTCAAGAGAAAAAATAAAGTGTTGCGATGCTACAAGGCTAGTGTGTCGTAAGATCGTATGGGTGAAAGTAGATGCCGACGATGCTACAATAAAGAAGAATAGTTGTTTTTCATAACATTGTAGGGGAGAGAAAGGTGATTGTCAAAGTCACAAAATGGTTAGCTAAAATGTGATTGTAGGATTGTAAGACAAAGGAAAATGACATAAGATGCTACCCTATGCAGCATAAACCACCTGTCATTAGATCATAAAGAATTTAATGGAAAGCTTTGATGCCTTGATAACTAGTATATTGTAACATCATAGAGATGTTTTTCAAGGTTTACAATAGTGTGATAAGAGTTTTGATTTCACAAGATCATAAGATCATAGAACAAATGGTCTCCACCTAAGATATTACAAAGGGTTTGACTCCTAGGTCGATTGTAAGATCGTAAACCCTAAATTGACATGAAAATATTTTTTCCATTTCTGAGCTAGAAATGACAAAGGGCTCTTGACCAATGAGCTTTAAGCAATATACAAAAGTGTAACATTGGATAGTAATGATGATTCTCCTCTAAGGTGATAGAATAAGCTAAGTTTTATGGCTCAACCATGCTAAAAATCAATGTAAAGGGATGATGATGTACACTATGTTATAAAGACATTTTTTTATCAGTTACATTTACCATTCACAAAGAGAAGAAAATCTAAGCAATTATAGAGCATATAGGGTGTGCAAATTATTACTTTTAGTGCCCAAATATAGTTTTTCCCAGTGCTTTCAAGCTATTTTTAAAATGCCTAACAAGGAGGTTGAAGAAATTCAAGCAGTAGACATGGAAGTTGTAGAGACCTCCACTTTTAAGGGAGGAAAAGCAAGATAGAAGAAACCTAATCGATTTGTTGAAGAATGGATTAAGCTTTTCCCAGGATACTCAAATGCTAATCTTGTAGATGATTGTACTTTCATGGACCCATATGCTCTATGCAGAGATGCTACGTGCCCTAGGGTCACACGTTTTGAGCTTTTCAAGTATTTTTTACCATAACAAAGAAAATAAGATCCTAATTTGTAATCCACAGAAGAACTTGGAAAAATTAATTTTTCCAGAGGTTTTTGTTGATGCTAACTTGGTAAAAGCCCTAATAAGATCATACAATTTGGCCACCAAGTCATTCCATAGGAGAGATGGAACCATTCTTTGTACACTACAACATGCTTCATTCATTTAAGCTTTTGGATTGGATGGTGCCATGGGCCAACCTATAGAATTAGAGGACCTACAGAGGAAATTTGAGAGAAATACAAAAGCTTATATAGGGAAGCCTATGCTACAACATATTATCATGGACTTAAAAAGTGTGAGTGATTACCATAAGAAAGTGGATAAAATGATTCCTTTGGACAAGTTTAAGAATTACTTTGTGAAAATAGTATATGGTGTCCACAAGGTGGTTGGAAAAGATAGAACAAATATTGTGTATGGAGTAGAGTTTATCATAGCCAGAGATGTGTAAGACTCATACCATGGAGGGGAATATGATTATGTTGAATATATCTTGGAGGTGATGAAGAAAAACATTGCACTACCTCATAGTGGGGAAATGAAAGATTTCAAGTTCCATCACTACTCATTACTAATGCACCTGATCTTGTCCAAGAATGTGGGGTACATAAGCCCTAATTTTAGTGATCATACCACTGATGCAAATAGAGAGCTACCAATTCATTTTTGACATGGGTATGGGATAGCTCATACCATTTTTTTGATTATGTTTCTTTCTTCAATAATTTTAGTGCTATTATTATGAAAATGCTAGACCCGAGTTACTCTAGGGCACCTAAAATCTTGAAGAGTCTTTTGAGACCAGCCCTACTCCCAAAGAGTAAGATATTAGACCATAATTGGGGAGATATCTTCCTATTTACAACCTTTTCTTTGATGAGAGTATATGGTTGACCCTAGCCACCCCACATATTGCCAAAATTCATCCCTTTCATACTGGCCATCATCAAATTTATGTGGCAATTACTTATGGTTAATAGGGAGTACTTAGTCCCTAAGGTTCATAGGGGCACATTTTTATGTCGATGTTTTAGGGTGGGGGACTTTTCAATTAGAAAAGAGGCGCTAGATCAAATCCATTCTTTCCTCCACCACTTCAACCTATCAACTAGTCCCTACAGGATGTATGATCTTGATAATTGGATGAAGAAAACCCTTTAAGAGATAAGGAACTATGTGTTTCCTAACACCAAAGAACTACCCCATGAGGATTTTGTTAGACTAACTACCAGTGTTCCCCTTGAAGATTCATAAAATGGCTTAACTGCCTCCTATGTTGTATAAGTCTAGTGGTTGTATCAAGCATTAATAGGTTGATCTTTTGGTGCAATGACAACTCTAGCTTGTAACAAGTGGTATCAGAGCTTGATCATAGGTTCAAATCTCCTTGGATAACATGGAGGGGGGAATTGTTGGACTAACCACTAGCCTTCCCCTTTGGGATTTGTGACATGGCTTAACTACCTCTTGTGTTCTATAAGTTTAGTGGTTGTATTGGGCATCAACATGCCAATATTTTGGTGCAATTAAAAGTCTAGCTTGTAACAAATGTTATTCCTAATATTGTTGCAGAGGGGGAGGCAACAGATAAGTTGGCCAAGCTTGATGATGTGTTAAGATTGGAGAGGGAAATGAATTCAATAGATCCCAATTTCATGGGATTTTATATGGATATCCCCTATCCTCATTGGATTGGGAAGATGATCATTGACCATGCTGAAATTATGGACCAAATGCCAGAGGGACCCATATGAGAAGAAGAGAGGGTATGTCTTGATAGCCCTAAATCTAATGTGACTCTAGATGATGAAGAAGAGGAAGATGAGCATGCTAAGGCATCATGGGTCACTAGGGGAAACAAGAGACACAAAGTTGTCCATATCATTATAGAGGTTAAACATATGATACTGCAAATTCTTGTTGTTGAGAGCACACTCATTGACCTAGAACTAGCTACAACAAGGCTGGATGATAGAATCATCCAGGCCCAACACTTTATAGAAGATGATGAATTCATCAAATTGATAGAGTTCAAAAGCTTATTGTATAAGGTAAAATAGGGTGAATTGATGCTCAAGATGAAACTAGGAGAATCAGATGAACAAAACCTAGAACTGGTTGAGAAGTTGCAAATCTATGATCCTGAGAGTGAAGTCATGATTTTGGAGGAGGCAAGGGATCTTGTACAAAGAAGTGGGATGTTACTGGTGCCTGGGTGGGATTTTGAGAAAGCATTTATGCTTGATTAGATTAGAAGATAGAAAAATTCCATTTTATATGAGTCATATGGTGCTAATGGATTACAAAGAGGAACAAGGTTCAACATTGATACCAAGTCTCTGGGAGTTTGGAGAATGGCTCTTGCATCAAATAAACCTAAGTTGATGGATGTGTAGAGCACAAAATAGGGCAACATGGTTGTGTGGACTTTGCAAAGCACTTTAGGCACAAAGATCTTAAAGGCCATGAAATACTTTTTCATTCATGAATGAGGCCAAGGTAGAGGAGATAGAGACAAGGCTTGCCAAGTCTATATATGACTATATTTATGTAAGAAATCTCTATGAAGATGAGCTTAGGAAAAAGCCATTTCTACAAGGAGAAGATTAAAGAGCTTGAGGCCAAGGTCCAAGTGCTAGAGGCTAAGGTTGCATCTCTCAGAGAGTAGTCATCTAGTGCAGTGAAAGTGGCTACTATAGAACAAAGCAAGGAACAGGACAACCCAGAGCAACCAGTTAAGGAAACAACTGAGGCCCCAACACAAACCAATGGGATGGAGGCAAAGGATACAATAGAGCCTAGCAGAATGAGCATTGATGCTCCACCAACTCAACAAGGAGATGAGGTAAGGACATCTATCCTTAAGCGTATGGTTGGCCGTAGGGTTGAAACTCTTAAGAGTATATCTCATCAAGCCCATACATAATTTGTTTCTTTACAAAGTGCTGAGAAATTTTGCAATGAGACAATTTCATGGCTATCACCTACATTCAATCTTTGGGGGCCATATACCCAAATTTTAGAGAGGCTTATTATGATGATGGCTAAAAGGCTAGATTTTCATGATAAAATAATCATAGTGAAGGAGAGCCTGGAAGTAGTTAAAGAGTTAATTAGTTTCTTCACTAGGAAATTGCAAATTATTCAAGGTAAGCTAAAGGTCTTATCTCAGGGAATTGAGCCCTTCATACCACCAATTATCGATGATAGTAATGTGTTGAGAGAATGGCATAATTGGTCTGATGCATTTAGTGAAATATTGATTCAAGAGGCCACATTGGTAATTTTTGAAGACATCTGTGATGCCCCTTTCCATAATTTGATTGACTCCTTGTTCAAAGCTGAAATAGACTTGAAAAAATTTATAGTTGAGTCTAAGGCCATCACTGATGCTAGGTGGAAAAAAGTCATGAAGGAATTAGAAGAGGTCAAAACCATAGAGTGGTCCACCAAGTAAAAAATTTATGCTTGGGAAGTGGTGGGAGAAATAAAGGCCTTACCAACAGGAATCAATTGAGAAATAATTAAGATTAAAGGCAATGAGAGATCAAAAGATAAGATTAGATACATAGAGTACTTCATCAAAATGATAAAACTCTCATAAATATTCATATCAAATATTGAAACTTTTGAGGAAGTGGATGGCAGAAGAAGACAAAATGGATTAAAGTAAAAGTTGCTGCAATAAAGTGCAACGTACTGACTTTTCAACTACCTTCCTGATTTTGGATCAAGCACAGGAGAACATTTTTTATCATCTTTTTGTTTATGTCTTGCCTTTTTATTTTCCACTAAAGTGATGACATGTGTCCTCCTCCCATTTGTAGCTTGTTGCAATCCTATATAAGGATTTCCAAGATGTGGAGTTAAGGTCAAAAGTTTGTATAATTTTCAGTCTTATGTTATTTTACAGTCTGTCCAATTTTGTGATTGTATGAATGTGCTTAGACTTGTATACTTGAGAATACAATGAAAATGAATGATCAAAAAACCAAGTTTTGAGTTATATTGTGACTCTATATCAATATTGTGTTCATTTTCAAAGAAAATAATACAAAAGGATATTTTGCATATCCATGTGTCTGAGTTTTGTCTCCTGCCTTGCATATATGTTATCTTGAGATTAAAATGAGTAATGTTCTTTCAGTTTAATACATTTTAGATAAGTTGTATATCTCTTATTGATTACTTTTGGTTCAAAGAATTAAGTAATTGCTTTTAGTAAGTGGTGGGGTTTTGGGTATATAAGGAGGATATGATAAGAGTGAGATTCAGAGTCTGTTGTTGACAAATTCAATTGTAAGTCAATTTAATAGGTCTAAAGATTGCTAGTTTTGAATCTATATAACAGTGGACACTTATAAACTAATTTTAGTTGCAAGTTGATGGTTTATACAGTTGCAATATATATATATATATATCAAAATCAATTTACCATTTTCATGTAATGAAGAACTAAAACTGTTGGTCATTACTTATTTGCATCTACCTTTTGATTATAGTTAGCTACTATGATCAGGAAGTTTATAAGAAAATTACTAAAGAACATTGACCATTTTATGCTATAAGGGATAAGGTTTGAAAGAAAAAAATATTAGTGAGCAAGTGTTTCAAAGAAGAATATCAAATAACCTATCACATCTATATCCCTAAGGTTTTCCCACCTTGGCCCTATAGAGCCTAAAGTGAAGGGAGTTCCACTGACTCTGTTGAAGTTGGTTGAGCTACTAAATATAGGATTTGGCTGATCCTTAGGTTTGTCCCTATCTTATGCTTCCTAATTTTAGGTTTAAATCTACTTGATATGTTCCTTACCATAAAGAAATCCAATAGAACCGTTTTAAAGAAGTCACCAAATATGATAGTATAGCGTGAGGTGTTACAAATGAATTGCCATTTTTCACTATGAGTTAAGCCATTAGGAATAACTTGGTCTTGGGGATAGGAGTAGATGTTAGCATATCAAGAAGAGGCAAAACCAACAATGGTTCAAATGACATGGTTTTTAGGAGATGCATAGGCTAGGAAATAGTTCTTCCCTAGGAACTCAAATCTTGACTCATGCTCTTGAAGCTGTAAGATAAAAGCCAAGGTTACCAAAACATCAACTAGTTTATTTTCTGTTCTAGATATCTATTGAAAAATAATGAAAGTGAAGTATTTCTTTAGTGGATAAAACAATTTCTTGTAGGGGTCAAGATTTTCAACTTTAGTTTGATAGTCATTGTTAACTTGATTAAAAATTAACTGAGAATCTCCAAAAAAATCCAACTATGTGATCCTCCACTCAATCACTAGCTTTATCCCATTTGTTAGAGCTGCATACTCAATAATGTTATTAGTACATCAAAATAATAACTTTTAGTATTTAGGAATAGTGTAACCATGAGGGGAAACACACAATATCAACACCTAAGCCATTTTGTGTGTAAGAGCCATTAAAGAACATTTCCCATCTATGCTCAATCATATATATAATGGAAGAGTTAGGAAAGTCTATCCACATAGGAGAATCATCTTGTAAGAGAAAATTAATTGATTTATTTGCTATATCCTAACCTTTAATGATCTTATGCTTGATGTACTCAATGTTAACTTCTAAAAGAATCATCATCCATATAGATAACTGAATCCTAAGGATATCCTTAAGGATATTTTAACCTTTGGAAACGTCTTTATTTTTGTACTTTTTTTTGAATATGACATAGCCACAAAGTGATTTTTTCCACTAGAACAATTATTTTTAATTTTTCATTTTATTTTGCGAATCAGGTACTTGATATTAGACTCGATCATATTTGTCATTAGCTCATTGGTAGAAGAGACCACAAGTTCAAGGGCATTAAGGTAACAAGTGATCTCATAATCATTGTGGAAAGTCAATGGTGCTATTCTTTAATGTTATTGAGACCAATCAATGAGATAAAAAATTATGAGTGGAAATGAAATGGAAGGTTCAAGGTTACTGATGGAGAAGGAGTCATCTCTAGTGACTATAAAATTAAAATACATAAGGTCCCCTTTGAAAGTATCAAGATCAATAGTCCCCTAGCATGGTCAACTTGATCAACAAGTGTAACATGAGAGTTAAACTCGTCAATCCCTACATGTGACTCATCACCTACTTTGGGTTTGTTAACACAAGAATAAATGACATCTACACCTAATTCATTAGACACATCTAAGAAAGAATCCCATTCATATTCATGTGAATTAGTGCTTTATTTCTTATGTAGTAGACATGGCACATTTCTTTAGATTCTTATTTGATTAGGGTCCTTAACCTTATATTCTTTATTTTGGTGAGATGTTGATGCTTCAATAGAAAATTCATTATGGTAGTCATAATTAGATCTTCCACAAATAATGGTAGTAGAGGGAAAAAGTGTTCATCACTATGCCCTTCATTCATAGTATTAATAGGTGCAATTTCTTCCTTTGAATTATTAGAACCATTTGGAGAAGGATAAAAAATAGGTAGGTCATCACTAACACCTGTATGCACCCTAAAATGTTTGCCTAGACTATGGGCCTCCATTATTCAATTTATCAAATTTCCTAAACCAATGGATTGCAACATTTTATTAAATCAATTCAAATCAATTTCTTTGATCAAATTGTAATTAATTTAATTATTTCAATATTTCCTAAGGTTTGATCATTTTATCCTAAGTCTTACTTAATTAAAAGAAAACCTCTCTTTTATTTAAATAATTAATCCACATTTAATTAATTAAGAGAAAAACCCCTCTTTTAATTCAATTAAATATTTCCTATTTAATTAAAAGAACTTGCTCCCTTTTAAATTAAATAAAATCCCACATGAAAAAGGAATTTAAATAAATAAAAATTAAACCCACTTGAAAAAGGAAATAAAATAAATCTCTTTTTTTATTTTCTCTACACTTAAATGCACATATCTCTAAGTGGGATTCCTATTTTTTCCTCTTTCCACTTTCTTCTCAAACTGTAGTGTCTACCCCTAGTTCGCATTTTTGTTATCACTGCTGAACTCTTTTAGGCTTATGATTAGTACTATTGTTTTGAGATTATTAGATATTGTTTTAGATTCAATTTATTATATGATGAGATTACTTGGTACTCTATATTTCATGTATGTATGATGATTATTTAGTGATTTCAGTTAGTGATGATGATTAGTTAGATGGATTATTATGTGTTTTCTTATGGATACTTACCCCATACTGCATGTGTATGGTGTGCGTGTATGTTCTCTTTATGTATGGCGTTTCTAATGTGGTTAAGGAAGGGAGTCGTAGTCACCTGCTAGTCAGGATCTACACGATGCACCACTTCCTACCATTGCCTGTTTAGATTAGAATATTGTGTCTGTACATGCATGAATTTTATGCAGGTTGTAGGTACTAGGTATTGACTTCCCTGAATTTCTAGGATGAGCTTATCCTATCGCATTATCTCAATGGTAAGAGAGGGAAGATAAATTCTTAAGTCCAAATCCTAAACCTTTAAGCCATTTGTCCTAATTGAAAATTAGGACAAGTATCCATATTGAGTACTCTCCAAATGCGTCTAATGATGCTAATTCATGATTATAACCCTTTAGTTTGATTTTGTATGTGTTTTGCTATGATTGATTTTCGTATGTTATTTTATGAGCCCTTGGTGAATTTTCTATTAATTAAGTGTAATTAAAAAATTAAATTAATGATTTAGTTTAATAAAAAATCATTATGATATTTTAATATTTAATTATATTTAATTAATTAAGAAAATTAATTAAATAAAAATATTAAATTTGAAGATAAAAGTTATAAGTTTAAATTTAGAATCTGATAATATTTATTTAATTTAATAATAATATATTTAAAGTTCATTTTTAAATAAATGCTAAATATTATTATTATTTAAGTTAGTTAATATTTTATCATTAAGTTTCGAAAATAAATTTTAAAAGAGAAAGGATATTAATTTATTATAAGTTTTAAGTTCGCATGATGCGTGCATGAGATTAAAATATAATATATTAATTAAAAAGATAAAACAAGTATATTTAATAAAGATATTCTAATTGCCTGAAGTGCACATGGGATTAGATTTAATAAATAAATTAAAAACAAAGTCAAGTAAAAATTTAATAAATTTAATTAATAATTCACAAACATGCACGAAAAAGATTAATGCAAGATAAAAGAAAGATTAATAAAAGTTTTAGAGTTTGAGTTTGGTGAGCATGGAGTTCTCCCAGGTGAACGCACAATTAGTGCCCCGATTTGAGGAGAGAACTCCTTATCACCAATTGGGGGTTCATTTTTTGAGGGAGACGAAAGGGGACGCAAATTTTGGAAGCGAATTGTGGAAGGAAAATTTTGGAATTTTTTTTAGAGAGAAGATCTTGGATAGAAGTGAATTCTCTAGCAAATCTTCTGGGTGTTGCGATTGTAGCATCAGAACCAAGTAGGTTCTTGAGTTTTGTTCACCCAATTAGAATTATGTTATTTAGATAATCTTGTCTTCTTCGTGATTGCTAAAATTGAATTTTTGGGTATCTTTGTATGAATGTTTTGCTCTCTTGTTATAAACTTTATAATATTGTGTTGCATCTCATCTGTATATTAGAATGGAAAAAAAATTAAATCAATTTGAAACCCCATCCGTAGGTAAAAAGAAAATCGTAGTTAATTCGGGAGGGTTTGAAATTAACAAATTTTAGTTGGAATACTCAAATGGTTGCCTAAAGTTCCCTATCAAAATTGTGAAAGACATTTAAAAAAAAAAAAAAAAAATTAAAAAAAAAAAAAAAAAAAAATTTAAAAAAAAAAAAAAAAAAAAAAAATATATATATATATATATATATATATATATAAGTTAATGAAATATATTTAAGAGCGATTTTCTTTTGTTGAAAATATATATAGACAAAAGGGAAACTAGTCTTAATTCATAATGATTACATAAAACTCTTATTAATGAAAAAGTCTCCACTTCTAATATTCAAACTTATATCCATAAAATTCTCTTTAATTTTTCATAAAAAAATTATACTTCAAAGTAATACACGTCTCTCTCCATTAATTTCAAGATCTTTGACCATGTTTTCTTCTCCACTAAATCTAACAAGAGCTCTAGTTGAGCTTGAGTCCCTGCCTTATGTGATGGTTAGAAAGTAGATAAAATAGATGGAGGTTCTTCGGTGCTTATGACCATTTTGTCAAATGTATAATGGGTGTAGCTAAATAGTTGTAGTGGCTTAGTGTCAAGATGTTTAGATCTTTGGCAGGCATGAATTGCCTAAAAATTGTAAATCTTTACTTCTAGTTAATAAAATATAAAAATTACCTAGAAAAAAATAGAAAAAAATAGATGGAGGTTTTATTTGTAAAATAGATTAAAAATTACAAACTAAACAATTTTAAATATCTAATCTTCTTTATGTTGTCTTATTGTATTAAAAAATATTATTAAAATATTCAATACTTTTAAAATATCATTACAAATCATATTTACATTATATACAATAAAATCATTTATTTATATAGTACATGTGATATGATATAATAATCATTTTATATATAAAAATAAGTTAGTAACCATTAATATGTTATATTGTATATCTTAAGTTTTGTATTGATTAATTTATTATAAAATTTTAAATTATTAAAGAGAAAAAAATAAAATTGAAAAATATAAATTGGTGACAAGTGCAATTGATTTGGAATTAATGTTGATAATTAATATTGATTAGACATTTATTTGTGAGGTGGAAGATAAAATGATTATCTTTTAAAAAATTAATACATTTGTCACAAATGTTGAAAAGATAAAGTTGTAATTAATGCATTCATTAATTAATGTTAGAAAAATATTTAAATTTTTGTTGGAGAAAATTGAATATTACCCCTACAAAAATAGAGATCAACCAATCACAAATAAGAAATTAATGTTTAAAAATTCATTTAAAAATAAATCATTGTAAACTTAGCAATATGTAGACTTTGCTCATAAAATTTAATTGGTGACCACAACTAAAAACATTAGTACCCTGCCTATAGATAGGAGGGACTAATAATAATAATAACCAATACTTGTAAAGTTGCAGTGCTTATGTCGCCCTATAAACCACTTAACTATTTGCTGTAGCAAACACATTGAAATAGTATTAAATTATGCTCCCGTAGGCTTTAATAGCTACACAGCTTAGTCAAAAGGGGCTGCTTTTATCAAAAAGCTGGCGGCTTAATGTATTCAATTGTTATGTTTTAAAAATTCATTTTTATATGTTTAAGTTTTTAATAATTTAAATTGAGTTTATTAAATATTAAGTTAGATTAAGTTTATAATATTATTTATTAATAATCTTACTATTAAATTTATATTATTATTATTTATTAAAAATTTAATTATTAAATTATATTAATGTTTAATAATTAAATAAATAATAATGAATGAATATAGTTAAATAAATTATTTATTAACTTAATTAAATTTGATTTAATTAAGAATTATTAATAGCCAAAGTTATTTAACAAAGTTGTAAATTTATTTATTGTTGTTAATAATCAATAATATTGATTTTAATAAAATTGTAATGATTCTATTAAAATTAATAATTGTTTTTATAACTTAAATAAATAAATGATTATTCTTAGTCTATTCTTAGGATATTGACTTTAATAATGAGGTTAACTTTATATATTTGAGTTGAATAAATGAATGTGTTATTTTGTGGAATAAAATGAGAATCTTATACACTTGAAATATACACTGAAACAAGAAAACTGAAACCTTTATCTTTAACCCAACCATGTGATTTAAAAGAAGTCAAAATATGAACTTACACCTTGTCTTCTGTGTGATGTTTATGTTTGGGGTTTTGGGGTTGATTAGATGTTGACCAGTCTAGGATGTACACCAGAGGCATTGTGAGCTTTCTTTTATATCATTTATGTGGCTAGATGTCATGATGTGTCTTGTGATTCAAATTAAAAATTATATTTATGAGGATTACTTTGTGGAGCATTTATGTGTACTTGTGTGGGAGAACTAGCTTATTTTTGGGTTGCTTGTTAAGGAACCGAGTTTGATCATTATGGGTGTTGTGGTATGGGACACAACTATGTTCTATGTTCATAGGAGAGGTTGTCTATGTACATGTCTTTGGGAATGGTTTGTGGTAGGGGTCTGGGACCCAAAGTGGTCAGTGCTAGGGCAACCTATTGTAAGTTATGTAATAAGTGATAATCTAGTAATTAATATTTGGAGAAACACACTAAAAAGATAAATTAGAGATATTTGATCTGCCCATGCCTTGAGTGCTTGTATAGACTAAGGATGGGAATAGGATAAAAGTATAACTAGTTTGCCTCATCTTCTTGAGAGGGTTTTCTGGTTCCGCATGTGTCACATTGAGGGTCCAGGGTTCAGAGTAACCAGTCTAGGGTAACTCAACACTTGAGGGTCTGGGGTCTATTGAGAGATCAGTCCAGGGTAACTCAAGTAGTTTGACCATGTGATGACACTCCCTAGTATGTAACCTGAGTCTCCTTTGTAGATTTTGTGTACTTCTAGTGGTGTACCTATTGATGTGTTTATTATGGTTATTTACTTTCATTGATGATGATTGGTGATTCATGGCTTGAGGTGAATATCTTTCGTTGACTTTATCTTATGATCTTGATATTCGACTTATACTCGGTTCATGTATGATGTTTGGTTATGTGGTGTTCATATTGGATTGAGTGTTCTTTCTTTTTGGATTATCTTATCTTCTTGAGTAGCATGTGTTACCTTTGAGGTGGTTTTGGTTATTAGGAATTCCTTGCCTAGGAATGTTTTATGTTTGATATCCTGTTTGGGACTTGAGACTATCTCCTCAGTGTGGTGGGAGTGGGCTATTTAGGTTCCATGAGGTCCAGTGGTAGTGCTTTTTCACTCTTACCATTGAGATCCATCCGTAGTCACTATGGTTGGAGCTTCTTGGGATGCTTGTTTATCATGTTTAGGTGATGTTATTTACTGATACATTTCCTTATATTGATGATTAGCATGTTAGATTTCCTTATGCATATGTTGTTGCATTTTTTAGTAGTGACATCCCTATTACTATAGTACCGACGATCTTATCGGTTGCTTGGGATGTTACACGCGGGGGATGGCTAGGGCCCACGATGGTCTAATGATGCTATTGACAGTTGGGAGGAACTGCACACTTAGTTACCTATGTTTTATGATAGATGGTTATATTTCATGATGGATGCTTATATCTTTTGATATGAATGGATGTATCATGTATGGTAGATGGTTTCATTTATTTTATTGTATTTTGTATCATGGATTCATGGAGGATGATGTATCTTTATTTCTACATATGTATATTCTTTTAAGCCTTTCGTACCTTGTGATATGTACAGTGGATGATTGAGCATTCCAAATTAATTGGCCGAGAGGCATTCAAAAAAAATGCATATTATGGACATTGGACTTTCTGATTATTCTTTCATGTGGATGTGGTAGTTGTTAGACTTAATATTAGATTAAATTTATATGCAATTCAATGTCTTGGGATCCTTAAGAAATGTAACCTGTTATGTATGCTTTTAGTTGATTGTATGTTATTGCTTCCGCTACTAGGTGTTTGATGTGTATATTATTCTTTCTTACGTCAAAAAACAAAAAAAATGTTGGTAAACTTAGTAAAACTTTAGGTTAATTCTTTTGGATCCCTTGGCAGGCCGTTACACAAACACTCCTCTTTTCTCATTGGTGAAATTTCATCTCAAATGGATCAAACTCTATTATCCCATATTGGTTGTGAGGAGCCTCTCACCTCCACATTTTCCTTTATAAGAAGCGCTCTCCTTCTAATTTTGATAGAGAGCAATATAGAGAGATATAGAGCAATATAGAGCAATACAGAGAGATATAGAGAAAATAGCTCATTGCTATAATATTGTTATGTTACAGGTTTAGAGAGTGATTTTGGAGGAGGAGTTTGAGCCTTACGGTTTGGACATTGGAGCTTCATTGAAACTTCTCTCTTCTTGTCTTATTCTCTCTTACATCCATGGCTTCCATCATGAGGTTTCATCCTTGCATTTTCATATTATCTTAGAGTCATATTTATTTTCATAGATTAATATTGCATTGTTATTTCATTTCATAGCTAAGATTTTCTTTTCTTGCATTGCTTTGCATTGTTATCATTTAGATTATCTTGCATCTTCATTTGCATTCATATTTTAATTTTTGAATATCTCATTTTATGGCGGTCTTGCTTGGGCACAAACTAGGTCAAACTAAGGGCCTCCATTACAAACCCTTGCACTAGATGACTAGAGAGCTATGAGCCACCGTTTGAGACCTCATTCTTTAGAAATCTTGGATATAATGACTCATAAAAGTGTGCTCATATTTTAGGCATAAATTTTTGGCACCCACCGTGGGGCAACCCACCTTTACTTTTGGTTTTAGATATTTTTGGAGTTAACCCCCTTGTGCAGATTTGTTTGGAGACAAAAAAAACCTAGATCTAAAAGATTTGATCATATCTCCCAAACTACTCAGTGTTTTGGTTTGCATTTTTTTTTTGTAGAGTGGCAACATATCAGGCAAGCTTCAGTCCAATTTTTAGATTTTTTTGAGGTATTTTCAAATTTTTATAATGTTTTCTTGAGTTTTCATGAAAAATCATTTTAGGTGTAGATCAATGCATTTTTTGGAAAAATATGCATTTTTGGAAAGCTCTTTGAATTCTAAACAGAGTTGGTTCTTTGTATTTTGATTTTAGAGATCATATTAGGTCTCAATAATTTGATTTGCAAAAACTGGTATATTTTGACAAAATGGATCTCTAGGGGCACAAATGAAAATATCTTTTCAAAATTCTAACATTTTTGGAAAGCTCTCTAATTTTTGAAAAAGGTCCCTTTTCTGAATTTAGAGTTTTGGATCTGAATTCATATCATATAGGTCCAATCTTGTTGACTAGGTCAAAAATCAATATTCAAAAAAGGGCATTTAATGAATAGCTTGCATTTAATTTTCATATGGATCAATGCATGATATGAAATTTTATTTGGGTTATTCACTAGTTATTATCACCCTTAAAAATTAGATTTTTAGATCTAACCCTAGTTTTACATAAGTTGGATATATATATATATATATATATATATATATATATATATATATATATATATATATATCTTGTATTTGCTTGTTGTTTTATTCATTGCTAGCAAGTGTATAAGCGTAAACAAAAGGTAAAACAGAGAAAAGATGCATTGCAAGATTATCAAGTATTTTTTGGATCTCTATAACATTTGGATTTGAAAGTAAAATGAACCCTCTCATGTGTTTGGCTTGAGTGTTTTTACATGCTTTCATAGATTCACACTTCATTTGGTGCTCTAAAATTGGATCTAGATTTACTTTCACGCATATTGTTTCACATAGTAATTAGGCCCTATAAACACTATTTGTGGAGTTTTTGAGGGATTGTGCTTCATTCACTTGCCTTACATGTGAAGCTCTTCTTGACGATAGATCCCCTTGTAGGTAGGGAAGGATATTTGTTATTATCTCACTATTTTGCTTGGATTTGTCTTCAACATCCATGAGTACTTTCTCTTTTGAGATTGGTGGTGTTTGGTTTTGAACTTTTCAAAAATTTGGTGAGGTGATTTCAAATTAGTGTGTCAAAGAATCTTGTTTGCTATGTTTGGGTAAGGTGAAGAGGCTAGAGGAGTATACTCTATTCTCTTTTGGGTACATAAAAAACTTGGAACCCTTAAATCCAAACCAAGTCTCCATGTGGTACAACTTTGTGAGTCTTTCTTGATTAGAGAGGGTTAACTACAGTGGACATTCCCTTTATTGGGTCAACCACATGGACAAAACCTTAAGTGATAATATCCATTTTTGACATGGTACTAGCAACTGCTATATAAATGTCCTTGTGGGGGAAATCCTCATTGGGTGTAGCCTTTTGTTGGGTTCTCAGATCTCCTTAGTATCTCTGATTGACTAAATTCTTGGAATATGTCAAAACCCTTGTACATCAGGATTGGATTTTGCCCACTCTAGATTGCAAAAGTTGCAGAGTTGAACATTACTAAGAACCATACTATTGCCAAATTTTCTTTTCTAAGATAATGTGCATGATTGGAAAACACACAGTGGTGGTTTTAGGGATTGGACTGATACTACGACACTATTTTTGTTTATGTGCAAGGTTTCTTTGCCCCTTGATCATTTTTTGAAGATGTCTACTTGAAATCCCTAATTTATATCTTGCGTGCCAAGTTTATGATTCAAAATTTATCACACCTAGTTGGATATTTAAGACAAATAAAATTTGATTCCTGAACTGAGACTTTATGATTAAACTACTTTGCTATCATGTTATTTCCAGTCTCCCTAGGTTGATCTAGTTCAGATTAGGCTACTTACCCTATTGTTAGAAACTTTTTTGCACCTTGGGTTATTGTGCTTTGACCCCTTGAATTTGTAATCATTGATTTCACAAGTGACCTTGTTTTGAGTCAGTGAGTTAGAGACTATCCTTGTTGAGAAAGATATACCTTTAGATTCTTTGATATTATGCTTGGAGAGTCTTCGTAATTTCTTATCCATTCACTTTCATAAAAATTCAATTTTAATTATTTATAATTTGGGTAAATCATACTCTTGGTCCATATGTGCTAGGGGTATTCACCAAAAGTTGTGGGAACCTCTATGGCAATGTTGGTTTATGCCTATTGCAAAATTCTATCTCATCACATCTCTTTTAGACAAGTGAGTGCTTTTACTATCCTATTTTGGTACCAATGTTTCTTAGGGTTATCCTATCACCTAGTATCTTTTCCTTCATGCTAGTTACAACGAGATATCAAGTAAATCAAGGAAAGTGACCTCAAGTCATCTTTCAACAATTACCTTTAGTTCAAACTTATCAAAGATGTAAGGAAAAAGAACCTATGTTTGTTCAATTTCTTGAGAATATTCTAGAAGCTTTGTTTGACCCAAGTAGTGACCTTATTGAGTTGAGTACACCATTAGCATCACCTCACTCAGATATGGATATGGATTTTACAATGGCTCCACAAAAGAAGAATCGAAGTGGTGAATACTACGTTGACCTGTTGAGTGGTAGTCCCACTCGTGAAAATAGACCAACCTCAACCCATATTGGGGATAAATATTTGGATGTACACCAAAGGGCTAAGAAAGTTAAGCATTATGCATATCAAGAAGAGAAATCCCAATATGATGATTGAATTAGTGAGCCTTCTAGCCCTTGTGTGAATGCAACATTTACTAGTAATCAGTTTAGATAGTCAAGACCGTGTACACCACTCATGAAACCTTCAAGTTATGTGAGTGGTAGACTCAAAGTACTGGAGTGTGAGAGAAAACCCTTCTAGAAGAACAAGCTAAGAAGGAAGAACAATTTAGACACCTAGAGGAAGAAATGTAAGTTATTATTGAGATGGAAAGGAAATCCCATCAAGAAGCACAAGACCTTCTTGTGGCTTCGCAACTTGAAAATCAATTCAACAATGTGCACATTGGTGGTGGAAATAACTCTCCTCCATCTACCCTTCTTAAGACTCCACAAAGTGGAAGTGTAATGCCTCGCCAAGGGATCCAAAAGAATTAACCTAAAGTTTTACTAAGTTTGCCTAACATTTTTTTTAAAGAAAGAATAACATACACATCAAACATAAAGTAGTGGAAGCAATAACCTACAATCATACAGAAGCAAACATAACAGATTACATTTGTTAAGGATCCCAAGACACTGAATCACATTTAAATTTGAATAATACTAAGTCTAATAAATACCACATCCACATGAAAGAATAATTATAAGTCTAAGTCCACTTGAATAATATACATTTTTTCCAAATGCCACTTGGCAATAAAATTCAGAATGCTCGATCACCCACTGTACATGTCACAGGGTATGAAAGGATGAAAGAATATACATCTATAAAAATAGATTACATCATCCCTCTTAGATCCATGAAACATAGTAGAATATAATAAGTGAAATCATCCATCATAAAGATATAACCATCCATTATAATACACAAAGATAGAGTGAAAGAAAATGCAGACAAGGAACTCCAGCCATGACATGAACAGATGGATCTCAATGGTAAGAGTAAAAAGCACTACCACCCAACCACATGGTAACCCAAAAAGGCTCACTCCCACTGCAATAAGGATATAGTCTCAAGTTCCAAACATGATATCAATCCAAAAATGTAAAGTAATATCTAAGTCCAAGGAACTCTAAAAGTAATCTAACTCAAAGGTTCCAAGATAAATCAACATCTAGACCCAGAGGCACACAAGACATGTAGGAAACCTACCATGTAAGAAGACAAGTGTCATTGCACGAATCAATGCTAGAGTCACCTTAGCAGTCTAACTTGACACCAACCCCCTAGTGACTCTATACAACACTAGCATCCTCTTGTACTAACAAGGCATACTAACAATGTATGATCACAACCAAGTGTTCTCTCTACTCCCATCCTAATATGTACTAGCACTCGAGGAATGGGCGAGAACATACAAAGACTCTTATTAGGTTCATTTTACTCTCATTTAGTGTAGTGTTTTTAGTTATTAAACAACTTACAATGGGCTTCCCTGGCAACCACTTAGGGCCCCGACCTCCATTGCAAGCCACTTATCGATATTACATATAGATAACGTACCCTAAGCTTATGAAATCGCAAATCAAAAAATCATATAATATCACCTCAGTTCTATACAAGTGACTAGAAAACATCGAAAGATAAATCACAATAACCCATCAGCCCTCTACAAGCAATTGGAAAGTATCCCAAAAATACTAATCGAAGACTCAAAATGGTTCAGTTGAGTATGTCATAACATTCATCCTGTTATCCCACAATAACACTGAAAGCCATAACCAATAATATAAATAAACTCATCAAAGAGCATACCAACACATTACCATGGTTGAGTTTAAAAGATCAAGATCAATTCATCATAACATCACAAACACAAAACTCCCAAGCCTTTGGTAGATGTCCTAAAACTAGTCAACACTCTAGTCAACCCGAACCCAAAACATAGACAACACACAGAAAACATAGTGTAGGTTTCATAGTTTGTTTTGATTTTGAAAACGTATTGTTGAGTTGGTAGTAAGGTTTTAGTTTTCATTTCAATGTATGTTTCTAGTAGATGAGATCAACAATTTACCCTTACAAATTAACCCATTCTTATATTCGAATTAAATATAGAATTACCCCTATTTGATTTTAAGTCAATCTTCTAAAATACTCTAAGGGTAAATATTATTTTAAATTATTAAAATAATAACTATTGATCTTCAAATAGAATAATTTCATTCTATTAAAGTCAATATCATTATTAATAAAATAAATCTAAAATCCATTAAATAACTTCCATTTATTAATTACACTTAATTAAATTATATTAAATTAAATTAATTAATAATTGTATAAAATAAATAACTATATTAACATTTTATTAATAATTAACAAATTTACTAATAAAGTCATTAATTAAAATGAACTAAATTTAAATTAACTTATTAATAAAATTTATTAATTAAAAATAATAATAAAATTAAGTTTTTTTAATATTTAAAAAAGATAACGTTTATTTTTACAAAGCCTGCTGGCCTTTTAAATGCAGCAACCTTGCTGTCGCAAGGCCTACGACCATAGTGGTACTCTGTGCCATTACTGTCGCAGTAGTTGCGACCAACAGGGTACCACCACTTTAAAAGCAGTGAGGGGAGGAGGTAGCTAAAACCCGCCACTCCCTAATTTATTATTTACATTTTAAAAAACAATTTAAATTTTTTTTGTTTTAATAAAATTTATAAATAGAATCCCCCACGTAAATAATAATTTTTTATTATAAAAGTTCCAGCAATATTCTGATAGGGAAATTGCGACCAACTAGTCTAATTTCTAGTTAAAAAAAATACCTTTCAATCCTAAACCCTTCCTGGTTCAAATCTAATTTGCAAAATTACTGAACAAGGAATCTAAGATATTTTAATCTCTATTTATGTAGAAGAAATCAACATGCATACTAGTAATTCCAAATTGAAATATTCGTCACAAAGAAATATTTAGATAAACATTTAATAGTCATGAAGAAGATAGGAAAAGTAAATAACGTAATTAACTGTACGAATGAACACAAGAATCTACCTGATTCTGATGCTAAAATCACAAATGCCAACAAGATCCGTGAGAGAAATTTCTTCTCTCAAAACCTTCTCTTCAAAAATTCCTCCTCCAAAATTCGTGGTCCCTCGAAAATGAAGCCTCAATTGGTGATAAGGAGTTCTCTCCTAAATTTGGGGCACTAATTGTGCGATCACCTAAAAGGACTCCTTGCTCACAACTCTTTAACTCTTTATTATCTTTCTTTTATGTTTTCATGCACGTTTAATGCAATATAAAATATCTTAATTAAATTCATTTGACTTCTTTTTAAAATTAATTTATTAAATTTTATTCTCATGCATACTTTATGCAATCTTAAAATTCTTTAATAAATTAATATCTTTTCCATGCTTTAATTTACTTTCAAAATGTTAATTGATAAAATATTTATTAACTTAAGTAATAATAATATTTAGCATTTATTTAAAAATGGACTTCTAAATATATTATTATTAAATTAAATAAATATTATCACATTCTAAAATTAAACTTATAATTCTATCTTTAAATTTAATTCTTTAAATTTAATTAATTTTCTTATTAATTAAATATAATTAAATATTAAAAATATCATAATAATTTTCTATTAAATTAAATATTTTATTTTGACTTAATTAGCAGAAAAATCACCAAAGGCTTATAGGATGAAATATGAAAACCCATCATAGAAAACCACATATAAGATCAAACTAAAGGGTTATAATCACAAATTTACATCATATGATGCAGTCAAAAGGTAAACATCTTAGATACTTGTCCTAATTTTCTAGGACAAATGGGTTTAAAGGTTAGGATTTGGACTTAAGAATTTATGTCCCCTCTCTTACCATTGAGATAATGCGATAGGGTACACTCATCCTGGCAATTCAGGAAATCCGATACCCGATACCTATAATTTGCATAAAATCTATGCATGTACAAACACATATATACTAAGCTAAACATACAATGGCAGGAAGTGGTGCATCATGTAGATCTCGACTAGCAGTGACTACGACTCCCTTCCTTAACCACATCAGAAATGTCATACATAAAGAAAATATACACGCACACCATACACATGCAGTATGGGATAAGTATCCATAAGAAAACACATATGATAATCAATCTAACTAATCATCATCAATAATTGAAATCACTATAATAATCATCATGCATACATGAAGTATAGAGTACCAAGTAATCTCATCATAAAATCAATTGAATATGAAACAATATTTGATAATCTCAAAATAATGTTACTAATCATCAAACATAATACTGGCCTAAAAGAGTTCGACAATAATAACAAAAATGTAAACTAGGGGCAGGCACTTCATCCACCCCCCCAGACTTAGGCTTACTCTTGGAAGCCTACAAGAAAGGTAAAAACAAAGAACTCATAGTGTTTTTGGACCCTTGTCCCCTATAGGAGGATATGACTCCATTGAGAACACTCTCTAGGACCTACCCATGTCTCCAACTATAGGTTTCAAAGCTGCAGGTCTCTGATATGAGAATTGTAATTTCCCTTGGGGGCAATGGGATGACTTGTGTCCACGTTGTCCACATGAGAAATACTCTCCATCGAAATCCCTCTGCACTCTAGCTGTACTAGACTACTAAACACTACCCCCACTAGGATAAGACTAAATACTCTGAGATGACCAGTCATACTGGCTGCACTTATTGCGTTGTGCATTACGATAGTTCTTAGAGGTAGAACCATCGTCACCACTTCAAAGTTGGAAGATAAGATCCTCCTTGCTACTTATTACCTCCAGAAGGAGGTTTCCTACTACCACTTGAGTTGTGGCCCCTTAGATCCTGATACTGTAGGTGCTCCCACAAAACCCCCATGTCCTAGGTTGACACTTTGCTCTACAAGGATGGCTTGATGTACTGCATCTTTGAGGGTTTTAGGTTCAAACACCTTAACACCCCCAACTAGATAGTTGTTCAAGCTTCTGATGAAATGTTGTGCCAACTGTGTTGGGTTATCACTAATTCCTGAAAAGGGCATGAGCTCATAGAATTTGTGCTCATACTCTACTATGGTCATAGTGAACTAGCTCAGGTGTCTGCATTTCCTTTCATTCTATCTTTATGTATTATGATGGATGGTTATATCTTTATGATGGATGATTTCACTTATTGTATTGTACCATGTTTCACAGATCTGAGAGGGATGATGTAATCTATTTTTATAAATGTATCTTCTTTTAGCCTTTCATACCTTGTGACATCTACAATGGATGATTGATGAAACATCTCGCCAGGTGACCCAAAAGAAGTTAACCTAAAATTTCACTAAGTTTGACAAACATTTTTTTTAAAAGTTAAAGATAATAACTTAACAAAAACAGTTATAACATAGTGGAAGCAATTAACATTCACATAAACACATACCATAAAACAAATTACAATTCTTAAGGGTCCTATGATGTTGAATCACATTTAAGTTTAATTAATAATAAATCTAATATTTAATAAATCCACATCAACTAATAATATATTAGTATGAATCCATTTAAATAATATACAATTCTATATGATGCCACTTGGCAATACCGAAATGCACAATCATTCACTGTACAAGCCACAGGGTATGAATGGTTGAAATAATATACATTATGAAATAAATTACATCACCTCCTAAGATCTTATGAAATAAAATACAATACAATAGTACAACCATCCATCATAGAAATACAAGAATAGATAGAAAGGAACATTTGCACAAACACATCTAGCAGTAGCATCTGACGATCAAATCTCAATGGTATAAGAAAAACTACTACTACCTAACCTCGTGGAATCCAAAAAGGTCCACTCGCATAGTGCTAAGGAGATAGTCTCAAGTCCCAAATAGGATAACAAAATCAACAATAAAATCCAACATCTAGGTTCAAGGAATCACCTAAAAGCAATCTAACTCAAAGGTACCAAGACAAAAGTATCAACTAATTCTACAGGCAACACACACACATATGAAATCTACTATGCAAGCAAGCAAGTGTCATTGCACGAATCAATGCTAGAGTTACCCTAGCAGTCTAAATTGACCCCGACCCCCTAGTGACTGTATGCGGCACTAGTATCCTTTCATACTGACAAGGCATACTAACGATCCATGGTCGCAACCAAGCGTCCTCTCTACTCCCATCCTAGTTTGTAGTGGCACTCAAGGTATGGGTGAGGAAATACAAAGACTCTTATTATGTTCATTTTATTCTCATTTAGTGTAATGTTTTCACTTATTAAACAAATTGCAATGGGTTACCTTGGCAACCACTTTTTTTCTTGACCTCCATTGCAAGCCACTTCTTGACATGACATATAGATAACCTGCCCTAAGCTCAGTAAAATAAAAATATCACAAAAGACCACATACCATACATCAGTTCTTAAACAAGCAACTGACAAGTATTGAAAAACACTGATCATAATCACAGATTCCACCAATATGATCATCCTAATAGTATTGATCCCAAAATCAAGTATACATAAACCAATCCATGTCATAACATGACATCACCAAGAAAAAATCATACAAACACCTCAGTCCTATAAAAGCAACTAGAAAGCAATCCAAAAGCAACTAATCGAAGGCTCAAAGGTTATATTAGATGTGTCACACCATTCTTCTTAGTTTCACAAAAAAACACTGAAAAGCAATAACAATCAATAGATCAATACACATCATAGAGCATATTAGACACATTACCATGGTTAAGTATAAAAGATCATATACAACACATCATTATGACATCACAAAACAAACCCCCAAGCCTTTGGTAGACATCTTGATTGGCCAAAGCTAAGACAAACCCAAAAACCCCAACACCAGTAAATCACTTGTCACATAAAGTGCATACAAAAGTGAATTTCATAATTCATTAGGTTTTGAAAACCCTAAAGTTCAATATTTACTAAGGGTTTTTAGTTAAATCATAGACAATTATATAATGGAACCCTAAAGTTCAATATATACTAAGGGTTTTTAGATTAAATCACAGACAATTCTATTATGAAAATCAATTTTCTCAAACAAGGGTTTCAACTCAGAGAACTTCTGAAAACAAAAACACAATAGACACAAAGAAGACAGGAATTTGAAGAATGAGAAACTACTACACAAACCCACAAGATCCTACCTGGATTTGATGCTAAAACAATGAATGCACAATCATGCAAGAATCTTCCATTTCCTTCAAAAACCCTCTTTTTGGAAATTGGCTCCTCCAAACCTGTGTATCTAGGAATGAGCTCTAATTTCCTTAATAAAGAGTTTTTCGCCCAAATCAAGGCTTTGATCATGCAATCATGCAAAAACTCTTTGTCTTTAATTACTATATCTTAACTTTCATGCACACACTTTATGCAATCTAATTAAAATAAACTTTATTAAATTAAAGCTTTCTCTCCCTTATTAAATCATGCGGTGTTTTTTATATAATATTTATTAATTTAACTAATAATATTATTTAGAGTTTATTAAAAATAAAACTCCTAAATAAATTATTATTAAATTATATAAATATAAATACACCTAAATTAGAATTTTAATCAAATCTTTTAAATTTAATTCTTTCATGCACATTTAAGGAACCTTTTAATTAAAATATTCTTTTATATTTTCTTTTCCTCCACTTATTAACTAGTGTAAATACTATTTAAACCATAGTTTATTATTTAAATTAATAAGAATAATTTAAGCTCATTATTTAAATGCAACTCTAATTTAACAATTATCAATTAAATAATCATAATAAAATAATATTAAATCTCTAATCTTTTAATTCTATGTTTATCCAACTTCTTAAATTAGACTTTTAGAATAAATATTTTAAATTGCAGTACATATTTATTTTATTTCTAATTAACTAAATAACATCATATTCTAATCTTTCTTTAACCGATTTTCTAAATTTAGACTTTTTATTGAAAGCATAAATTTAATTAGTTTTTAATAAATCAAATATTCACATATTTTAATATTTTCTTTTTAATCAAAAAATATTTATTACTCAACTAATAATATTGTTTAGAGTTTATTATTAAAGTAAAACTCTTAAATAATTATTATTAACTTAAATAGATATAAATATGATAAAATTAGAACTTTAATTTAATCTTTTAAATTTAATTCTTTTATTTAATTAATTTTTCAATTAATTAAATATAATTAAATATTGAATTCTCTATATACAATTTTCATGCAACAACTTTAAGAAATAAAAATAAAAATATGGGTTTTACCCACCTCCTCCCCTCACCACTTTTAAAGTGGTGGTATCTTGCTGATTGTAGGTACTACAACAACAATGGTATAGAGTACCACTACGGCCGCAGGCCTTGTGACAGCAGGGTTGCCGCATTTAAAAGGCCGACGGGCCTTGTAAAAATAAATGCTATCTCTTTTTAATGTAAAAAAACTTAATTTTATTATTATTTTTAATTAATAAATTTTATTAATAAGTTAATTTAAATATTAATAAATCTTTTATATATTTAAATTTAGTTCATTTTAATTAATGATTTTATTAGCAAATTTGTTAATTATTAATAAAATGTTAATATAGTTATTTCTTTTATACAATTATTAATTAATTTAATTAACTATAATTTAATTAAGTGTAATTAATAAATGGAAGTTATTTAATGGATTTTAGATTTATTTTATTAATAATGATATTGACTTTAATAAAACGAAATTATTCTATTTGAAGATCAATAATTATTATTTTAATAATTTAAATAAATAATTACCTGTAGAGTATTTTAAAAGATTGACTTAAAATCAAATAGGGGTAATTCTATATTTTATTCAAATATAAGAATGCATTAATTTGTAAGGGTAAATTGTTAATCTTATCTACTAGAAACATACATTGAAATGAAAATTGAAACCTTACCGTTAACTGAACAATATGTTTTCAAAATCAAACCAAACTATGAAACCTACACTATGTTATTTGTATGTTGTCTATGTTTTGAGATTGGGTTGAGTAGAGTGTTGACCAGTTTTAGGACATCTACCAGAGGCTTGGGAGTTTTGTGTTTATGAAGTTATGATGAATTGATATTGATCTTTTAAACTCAACCATGGTAATGTGTTGGTATGTTCTTTGATGAGTTTGTTTATACTGTTGGTTATGGCTTTCAGTGTCATTGTGGGATAATGGGATGAATGTTATGACATACTTGACTTAACCATTTTGAGTCTTCTTCGATCAATATTTTTGAGATACTTTCCAATGTTGGAAATGATTGAAATGATCATAAGAAAAGTTGTTGGAATAATATGGAACTGGTAAAGAATGTCCTCAATCATTGTTTTGTCATTGATGTCAAACTTGCTACTTGCAGGAATGACAATTGCTTTAGTGATCCAAATACTATCAATTAGTTGATTTTCAAGGAGGAAGCAATCAATAAGATGTAACTAGAACACCTAGAGAAAGGTTGAAGTTATGATGTTGTAATGAAGTACAAGGATCAGCTAAGCCATTGATGAAAAAGTGTATTTGATGACATATTACAAAGAATGGGCACACTGAAACATATCAAAGATTTAAGGTTTTAGCTAATTCTTATGTAAAGCTCAAACTAAGTTCATTAGAGAGAAAGAGGCAAGCAAGCTAGTAAGAGCCGAGCAAATTCCTAGTTAATGCCGAGTGGAACCAAGTGCCGAGTATTAACAAGTGCCGAGTATTAACAAGTGCCGAGTGTAACAAGTGCCGAGTATTAACAAGTGTCGAGTATTAACAAGTGCTGAGCAGAACCAAGTGCCGAGCAGAATCAAGTGTCGAGCAGAACCAAGTACCGAGCATAATCAAGTGCCGAGCAGAACCAAGTGCCGAGCAGAACCAAGTACCGAGCAGAATCAAGTGCTGAGAAAAACCAAGTGCCAAGCAGGTATAGGTATTGAGTAACACAGAGGTGCCAAGCACCAGTAACTCAATAATGCCGAGTTGCTGCATTATTTTAGAAATTGAAGATTCGCCAGATCTAAGCCGACAAGGTTGTTATCTAGAAGTTTGTGAATTAAAAAGAAGATAAGAATGATGAGTTGGTGGCACAGAACACCATGTAGAATATTTTTCTTTTAGAAAAACAACTGGCAAAGTTTCTAGAAGAAAACAAGATATGGGGTAGATACATTGTATCCTACCTAATCCATCTTGAAACCCTAAAATTGGAAAGGGAGAATTGAGTGGCAAAAGGCAAATCAGACTTCTATATAAGAAGAAATAAGTTAATGAAGAAGTAGAGCAAAAATAGGAATAAGGAGAGAGAGGTGGTCAAGCATAAAAGCATGAAGTGTTGTAGAATGTGCTAAGGAGAAGAAAGCACAGGAACTCTGTTTGAATAGATGACCACAAGAATGATTGCATTGGAAGAATGAGTAAGAAGACTCAAGGAGATGAAGCTTGAAAGGGAGACAAGCAGTCAGAGCTAAAGTGATTGAAGCCAAGCATAAGGATTGAATTGAAAGTGTGATTTGAAATTTGCAAAGTATGTTGTAATTTATATCAGATCAAAAGACTATTATCGTTACTTTCTAGCAATTGTAATAGTAAGTCTAAATCCTATGGACTTAGGTTGGTTTAATAGCCATTAGATAAATCCTTTAATAGGGTGACATTCCAAGTGAATGTTCTAAAGACCTTTTACCAGGCCCATTCCTAACAGTTTGGTGAAATCCTCTAACAGGGTCACATTTAACAGTGTGTTGTAAACCTTTAACAGGGCATCACTTCAGAAGAGTGAAAATCAAGTAGCATGTTACTGGTGGTTTTTCCCAAATTGGATTTCCACGTAAATCATTGTGTCATGTGTTCATTTTGGATGTTTTGTCATTGCATATTGATTTACTGTAACTTGCTTATATGATTGATTGAAGTATTGGATGGATGAAAAGTATATGGATTCATTAAAAGTAGTAAAAAGGTATTAATAGGAAATTTTGTACTTTGAAGAAAATTCTGATGACAATGATGATGAAGTTGTTTATGTAGCCATGAAGGACCAATCTGATGAAGAAGAAGCCACAACACTGGTAACATGTATAAACAAGAATGACAGATGGATCATATACAGTGGATGCTCACATCATATGACAAGAGACAAAAGTAAGTTTGTTAACTTTACTCAGTATGATGGAAATAGTGTTAGATTTGGTAATGATGCTCCATGTCAAATCAAAAGAAAAGGTTCCATTAAGCTCACAAAAAAAATTTCATGTGACAATGCATACTATGTTGAAGGATTAAACTACAATTTACTGAGTGTCTCACAGTTAGGCAATATAGGCTGCAAAGTGGAATTTGGAAACAAAACTGCAAAAATCTATGACAATGATGGTAAATTGATAGGAAAAGGAGATCAAACAAAGAGTAATTTGTTTTACCTTGATATGGATGATGTTTCTTGTCTATTTACAAAATTTGATGATGAATGGTTATGGCATAGAAGATTATGTCATGTCAACTTTGACAATCTAGTCAACATTAGTAAAATGAAGAAAGTCAGAGGTCTACCAAAATTGAAGAAGCCTGATAATATCATGTGCAAACAATGTCACCTAGGAAAGATGACAAAATCAAGTTTCAAAAGCAAAAACTATACATCTAAAGAGATACTTGAGTTAGTTCACACTGACTTATGTGGTCCAATAGAAATACAAATCTATAGAGGAGATAAATACATAATGTTATTTGTTGATGACTATTCCAAGATGATGATTGTTATGTTCTTAAAACAAAAATCTAATGCTTTTCAAATGTTTAAGCGGTATGTGGCTAGAGTTGAAAAGGAAAATAGGTTCACTGCTAATCCTAAAGTAAATCATCTCATAGCAGTAAAAAGAATAATGAGATATCTCAAAGGGATTGATGACTTTGGTCTATACTACAAAAATAATTGAAAATTTGAGCTCAATGCATATACAGATGCAGACTGGGGAGGAAACATTGATGACAGAAAAAGCACAAGTGGAGGTGCATTATTTCTAGGCAAAAGGTTGGTTACCTAGGCTAGCAAGAAACAAACATGTACATCCCAATCCACTGCAGAGTCAGAATATGTGGCAGCTACAGTCAATTGCACAAACATTGTATGGATCACACATCTATTGAATGGAATGAAAGAAGAAGTAACAAAACTTGTGATATTGTATTGTGATAATACAAGTGCTATAAACATATCCAAAAATCCAGTGATGCATGCAAAAACTAAGCATATTGAAATCAAGTATCATTATGTCAAAGAATTGGTAGCAAACAAATAAGTGAAGTTAGAATACATTCACACAAAGGAACAAACTGCAGATATCTTCACCAAACCATTTCCCAAGGATGCCTATGAATATCTTAGAGGCAAGTTGGGGGTCATACCCCTAACTCAAGCTACTTAAGGCAACAAGAAAGTTGCCTTGCATCAACAGGAATAAATAATTGAAATATTAATAGGTTGATACAAAGGATGACAACAGAAATAGAAACTCCAAATCAGTCACAAGCATGGCGACGGAGGGAGAAAATCAACTAGAAGCTAAAGCTTATATTCTGCATGATAAAGATGCTACATCTTTGGCATTTATGTCAAAGAGGGAGAAATATGCAAAAAATTGATCAATACAAAGTAAGAGGGAGATATATATGAAAGAGGGAGATATATGAGATCAGTAGTGAAATGCAGCAAGCTAATGTATAAGCTAATGTATACAATCTTGGTGGTAACTTAATTGATTACTTGATCAGTTTGGTTTGCCATCAATGCCAAAGAGGGAGATTGTTGGAAATGATTGAAATGATCATAAGAAAAGTTGTTGGGATAATATGGAACTGGTAAAGAATGTCCTCAATCATTATTTTATCATTGATGTCAAACTTGCTACCTGCAGGAATGACAATTGCTTTAGTGATCCAAATACTATCAATTAGTTGATTGTCAAGGAGGAAGCAATCAATAAGATGTAACTAGAACACCTAGAGAAAGGTTGAAGTTATGATGTTGTAATGAAGTACAAGGATCAGCTAAGCCATTGATGAAAAAGTGTATTTGATGACATATTACAAAGAATGGGCACACTGAAACATATCAAAGATTTAAGGTTTTAGCTAAGTCTTTTGTAAAGCTCAAACTAAGTTCATTAGAGAGAAAGAGTCGAGCAATCTAGTAAGAGCCGAGAAAATTCTTAGTTAATGCCTAGCAGAACCAAGTGCCAAGTATTAACAAGTGTCGAGTGTAACAAGTGCCGAGTATTAACAAGTGCCGAGTATTAACAAGTGCCGAGTGTAACAAGTGCTGAGTATTAACAAGTGCCGAGTATTAATAAGTGCCGAGTAGAACCAAGTGCCGAGCAGAACCAAGTATCGAGCAGAATCAAGTGCCGAGAAGAACCAAGTGCTGAGCAGAACCAAGCAGAATCAAGTGCCGAGCAGAATCAAGTGCCGAGCAGAACCAAGTGCCGAGCAGAACCAAGTGCTGAGCAGGTATAGGTGTCGAGTAACACAAAGGTGCTGAGCACCAGTAACTCAATAATGTTGAGTTGCTACATTATTTTGGAAATCAAAGATTCGCCATATCTAAGCCGACAAGGTTGTTATCTAGAAGTTTGTGAATTAAAAGGAAGATAAGAATGATGAGTTGGTGGCACTGAACACCATGTAGAACATTTTTCTTTTAGAAAAACAACTGGCAAAGTTTCTAGAAGAAAACAAGATATGGGGTAGATACATTGTATCCTACCTAATCCATCTTGAAACCCTAAAATTGGAAAGAGAGAATTGAGCGGCAAAAGGCAAATCAGACTTCTATATAAGAAGACATAAGTTAATGAAGAAGTAGAGCGAAAGCAAGAATAAGGAGAGAGAGGTGGTCAAGCATAAAAGCATGAAGTGTTGTAGAATGTGCTAAGGAGAAGAAAGCATAGGAACTCTGTTTGAATAGATGACCACAAGAATGATTGCATTGGCAGAATGAGTAAGAAGACTCAAGGAGACGAAGCTTGAAAGCGAGACAAGTAGTCAGAGCTGAAGTGATTGAAGCCAAGCATAAGGATTGAATTGAAAGTGTGATTTGAAATCTGCAAAGTATGTTGTAAGTTATATCAGATCAAAAAACTATTATCATTACTTTCTAGCAATTGTAATAGTAAGTCTAAATCCTATGAACTTAGGTTGGTTTAATAGCCATAAGATAAATCCTTTAACAAGGTGACATTCCAAGTGAATGTTCTAAAGACCTTTTACCAGGCCCATTCCTAACAGTTTGGTGAAATCCTCTAACAGGGTCACATTTAATAGTGTGTTGTAAGCCTTTAACAGGGCAGGCTTTTAATAGAGCATCACTTCAAAAGAGTGAAAATCAAGTAGTATGTTACTAGTGGTTTTTCCCAAATTGGGTTTCCACGTAGATCATTGTGTCATGTGTTGATTTTGGATCTTTTGTCATTGCATATTGATTTACTGTAACTTGCTTATATGATTGATTTAAGTATTGGATGGATGAAAAGTATATGGATTCATTAAAAGTAGTAAAAAGGTATTAATAGAGAATTTTGTACTTTGAATAACTGATTCACCCCCCCCTATCAGTTATTCTAAAGAATTCTAACATCCAATTGCTTGTAGAGGATTGATGGGTTATTATGATTTATCTTTTGATGCTTTCCAATCACTTGTATAGGACTGAGGTGATATTATATGATTCTTTGATTTGTAATTTCATAAGCTTAGGGTAGGTTATCTATATGTAATATCAGGAAATGGCTTGCAATGAAGGCTGGGGCCCTAACTGACTACCAGGGTAATCCATTGTAAGTTGTTTAATAAGTGAAAACACTACACTAAATGAGAGTAAAATGAACCTAATAAGAGTCTTTATATGTTCTCACCCATGCCTTGAGTGCTAGTACAAACTAGGATGGGAGTAGAGAGAATGCTTGGTTGTGACCATGCATCATTAGTATGCCTTGTCAATACGAGAGGATACTAGTGCTGCATAGAGTCACTAGGGGGCCAAGGTCAAGTTAGACTACTAGGGTAACTCTAACATTGATTCGTGTGATGACACTTGCTCACTTCATAGTAGGTTTCCTATGCATCTTGAGTGCCTCTAGGTCTAGATGTCAATTTATCTTAGAACTTTTGAGTTAGATTACTTTTAGGGTTTTCTAGACTTAGATATTACTTTAGATTTTTGGATTGATATCTTGTTTGGGGCTTTAGACTATCTCCTTAGCGTGGTGGGAGTGGGCCTTTTTGGTTTACCACATGGTTGGGTGGTAGTGCTTTTTACTCTTACCATTGAGATCCATCCATTGATGCCATGGTTGGAGTTCCTTGTCTGCATTTCCTTTAATTCTGTCTTTGTGTATTATGATGGATGATTTCACTTATTGTATTGTACTATGTTTCATGGATTTGAGAGGGATGATGTAATCTATTTTTATAAATGTATATTCTTTCAGCCTTTAATACCCTATGATATGTACAATGGATGATTGAGAATTCCAAATTTAATTGCCAAGTGGCATTCGAAACAAATGTATATTATTTAAATGGACTTGGACTTATAATTATTCTTTCATGTGGATGTGGTATTTATTAGACTTAGTATTATTTAAATTTAAATGTGATTCAACGTCTTGGGATCTTTAAGGAATGCAATCTTTTATGTTTGCTTCTATATGATTGTATGTTATTGCTTTCACTACTTTATGTTTTATGTGTATGTTATTCTTTCTTTAAAAAAATGTTAGGCAAACTTAGTATAACTTTAGGTTAATTCTTTTGGATCCCTTGGTAGGGTGTTATAGGAAGACACTCAAGAACATCTTCTTGATCTCCTAGCCCTAGAGGAAGGAGGGGTTCAAGACATGATTATTATAGGAGACCAACACCTCCTAGAGTTTCATGAAAACCTTCATAACAAGCTCATCATGGTTCACAATATGGAGGTGGTAGCTCAAACTTTGACTGTAGTGCTTATGATTTCCTATATGCAACCACACCCACATTTTCAGCAATGTATAGAAGCATATATGGACCAAAACAGAGATGCATGCTTTCAACATTTAATCAACAAGGGTTCTAAGGTCCTTTACAACTTTTATGTAGACAAAAAGATTCAAAAGCATGATCCCTCTATGAAAAAGAAATTGACCAATTGAAGAAATAACTGAAGCAAATATCAGCACCCAAGAGTTCTTTTTCACTTGATTCAATTTGTCCTAATCCTTTTGATAAGAGTGTTGACATAAAATATTTTCCTAGAAAAATTGAGATCTCCAATATGATAAATATGATGGAAATGTGGATTCAAATGATCATGTGTGTTAGTTCTATACTATGAGTTTTGAGTTTCATCATGAGGACTCATATCTTATGAGATTATTTCCAAGGAGTCTTAAGGGTCAAGCAATGTAACGGTTTACCAATATAACTCCTCTTGCTAAGATGTTCCTTGAGTTAATTTAGAGATTTGTTCAAAACTTTGCATACAATATTTCATGAT
Organism: Cupressus sempervirens; assembly: GCA_028749045.1. NCBI lineage: Eukaryota > Viridiplantae > Streptophyta > Pinopsida > Cupressales > Cupressaceae > Cupressus > Cupressus sempervirens. The sequence continues at coordinate 1,045,867,106 of CM053785.1, read as the reverse complement.
CTATCTCACTATTAGACTTATGTCACACAAAGAAAAATCAAGGAGAATCCTTTGTTACTTTCTTGCAAAGATGGAGATGACAGTGCTCTCGCTATTCTAGGACTATTCCTGAGAAAGAAAATATTGAAATCCTCATTACTAACATGGTTCTTAAGATGAAGTGTGAAGTTAAGAAGATGGTTTTTGAGTCCTTTATTACCATGGTTGAAGCTGCATTTAGAATTGAGGATGTTTTGAGAGAGCAAGGTATTTTGACAAAAAATGGAAACAACAACAACAATGGTCAGAATAACAACAATAAAAAGGATAAAGGAAAGAACACATATTGGAATAAGAACAAACAAGTGGTTAATGATGGAGTTGTGGATTCCTCTAATCCTAAATACCAAGCCGTTCTCCATTTGGCTAGTGCTAACCAACAAACTAACAAGCCAAGATATCAAGAAAGGCCTAAAGGAGAGAAATGTAACTTTACACAATTGGGTGAGTCATATGAAGATATATTCATGAAGCTCTTTTCTCATAATATTGTACACCCTTATGATGCCACAAAGTTCCACATACCTGAAGTCTAACCATGGTAGTTGGATGAGAAGGCCTATTGCAAGCTTCACAATGGCACTAGACATGATATGGAAAATTGTAGGAGATTTAAGCATATTGTTCAAGATCTTATTGAGAATGGAAAACTTGAAAGAGATGGATTACATACCAATGTTGATCAAACAAAATTCAAAGAGCCTTTGCCCAAGTATGAGAAAAGGGAAGCTTCCCAACCTAAGAATGGAGAGGATGCAATTAATTACACTTATGCAAATGCAGAAAATGTTGTCAATATGCTTGAGGTTGTAGAATAAAGTGTCAACATGATCAAAGATAAAGATCCTAGTGGTTATGATTTAAATTTGAGCTCTCCTATCCTTGGTGAAAAACCTATTTTGGTGCTAAGGGGTGCTCACTCTAGAGAGTCATCTCAAGGTTCCCTTGTCATTAGAGGACCCAATTCAAACTAGTCAAGTAAACCTAAGCAAGTGTCTTCCCAAATTCTCAATGCTGTTACGCAAAGCCAAGGTCCCCTTGTCGTCAAAGGACCTAGTTCAAACCAACCAAGTAAGCCAAAACAAGTGCAATCCAAGTATGTTCCTTCAAGATCAGTGGTCAATCCTAGGTTGAATTATAATCTTGTTGATCAATTGCAAAGAACCCCCACTCAAATTTTGATCTTTGAGCTTTTAGAGTTGTCTCTAAGACACAAACAAGTCCTTGAGGATGTTTTGTGCATGGCGAACATCCCCAACAATTTAGATGTCGATCAATTCCAAAACATGGTTAATCATATTACTAGCCCTCATTAACTTTGCTTTTCGGAGGAAGATGATAAATCTTTAAGCCATCTGCACAATCTTGCCCTTCATATAGAGGTCATGATCCATAGGACCCATGTTAGGTGTGTGTTGATATATGGGGGTGTTGGGCTTAATATTTGTTCTTTGAGGCTTTTAAAGATATTAGGTTATTCTAAACAAGTTATTGATACTAGAAGAAAGATTATTATCAAAGCCTATGATGAGGCAGAGATAAGTTCAAAGGGGTTGGCCATCCTTCCTGTTAGGGTTGGTCTTGTTGAAAAATATACTTTATTCCAAATAGTTGATGCTAGACCCCTTGCATATAATATTTTACTTGGTAGACCATGGTTTCATGATATGTAAGCAGTGCCATCTACCTATCATCAGTGTGTTAAGTTCCCTTACAAAAGAATAGATATTTGTATACCTGGGGATAATACTTTGTCTATTAACTCAATTTCAGCAAGTACTCATGTTCCCCTCAATAGAGAAGTAGATGATTTTGATGCAACTTTTGCTGAATATAAAGACAAGTTCAAATCCATAGACCTTGGCATGGGGGAATATCAACTCAACTCTTTTGCAACATTACTAGTTTCACGTAGGTTTATGGTAAACCTTCACAAGAGATGAAACCTTCCTCTTCAACTATGACATTATTTAACACAATTGTACAATCGTTAGTGCCTATTCAAGATGAGAAAGAAGATGTGGTTGTTAGTGATTGCATTTATAGAGAAAAGAATTATATGCACAATGAGAACTTCACTCCCTCTCCTAAAGCTTATGGAAGAGGGTATACTTTTGTAAAGAAGATGGGCTATCTTGGACATGGACCTCTTAGTAATAGATTGGATGCTAGAGCTGAACCCCTTGATCATGGTCTATTCAGATGCAAGTCTAAGAAGCTAGTTGGCCTAGGATATGAAAATCACAATAATGTTGCTCCTATCCTTGATAAGTTAGATAGTGAAGAAGAACAAGAGTACATACCTAATTTGGAAAATCAACAAGGAATGTGTGAAGATTTGGTCCCTTCTACTAATCTCCTTTGGAGAGATTTAGATAGTCTAGTATCTCATAAGATAGTTGCCAATTCAGAATAAGAGAGTGTGACCCTTGATGATATTGAGGCTTCCACATCTAGATGTCCCAAGCCTTCATGGTGTAAGAATCCTAGTCAAGATTTAGATATAGATTCTAATGAGTATGAATGTGACTCCCTCTCGGAGCCTTCTACAGTTGATATGGACATTGAAATTGTTCATACATATAGTTCTCAACCTAAGTTAGTTGACGATTCATGTGTAGGATCAGATGATTTGAACTCACATGTTACCTTAGTCGACGATTCTTCACCTGTTAGGATGAATCCCAATTTAGGTAGTCTAGGAAGTTACTTGATAGATTTTGAGACTTCGGTCACCAAAGATATCATTCATATTCATAACCTTGAACCAATCATTGATTTACCCCTTGTTCATCCTGATTTGATTGATTGGTCCCAATGCAATCATGAACCTAAGCTTTTAATGTTTCAAAATGATAGCCTACTATTTGAATGCCATTAAACCCATAGTCTCTTCCACCAGTGAACTGGCTACCAACATGACATAACTAGACATCAAGTGCCTTAGTTGCAAAATAAAGAGAAGATAAAATAAAAAGAATAGGAGTTCTAACGGTGAAAACACTATGTGGTGGTGTCAAAACCAAAAAAGGTAAAAAAAAAGGATGTATCCGAGGGTGAAAACCTCTCTGAGGCACTTGAGGATGAGGTATTTGATTATCTCCCTAGTTATTTTCAAGATAGATCTTTAGTGCTTATTAAACCAACACAAGTATTCAATTTAGGTACGAATGGAGCTCCACAAATGGTACATTTGGCTCAATCTTTGTCATCACAAAAAAAAATCCTACACTAAGTTCTTATGAGAAAAGATGATCAATTTTACATAGACTTATTCAGATATGCCAGGGTTAAACATTTAATTTTATTATGCATCACTTATCCATAACTCCAAGTGTTAAACCAGTTAAGCAGAAATTGAGAAAGATGAATCCTCACATAGCTCTCCTAGTCAAGGAAGAATTAGAGAAACTCCTTGGTGCAAAATTAATAAGAGCTATTGACTATTTTTAATGGATATCAAACATCGTACCAGTTTCAAAACATGAAAAAAGCCATTTGAGTTTGCATAGATTTTAGAGATGTTAACAGAGCATGCCCAAAGGATGATTTTACACTTCCTAATATAGACATGATAGTGGATATGACTATGGGTTATTCAATTTATTTCTTAATGGATGGTTTTTTTGGATATAATCAAATTAAGATAACTCCAGAAGATCAAGAAAAGACTGCATTCACTTGTGCATGGGGTACTTATTGTTGGAACGTTAAGCCTTTTGGATTAAAAAATGTAGGAGCCACCTATCAATGAGCTATGACAACTATTTTTCATGATATGATGCATAAAAGCATGGGAGATTATGTGGATGACACCTTGGCCAAGTCTAAGAGAAGAGATATACACTTAAATGATTTAGAAGTCATTCTAGATTGCATGGAACAATTTCAACTAAGGTTAAATCCTAAAAAGTGTACATTTGGAGTCACCTCTGGAAAATTACTAGGATTCATTATTTCAGAAAAAGGAATAGAGGTGGACCCTGAAAAAGTTCAAGCAATCATGGATATGCCACCTCCTAAAAACATTATTCAAATGAGGAGTCTTCAAGGGAATCTTCAATCTATAAGGAGGTTTATTTCATAGTTGGTAGATAGAGCTCAACCTTTCAACAAGAACTTACATAAAGGAGTCAAATGTGTATGGAATGAAGAGTGTCAAAAGAGCGTAGATCAAATCAAGAAATACTTGGAAAATCCTTCTATTTTAATGCCTCCTATCCAGGGAAACCACTTATTCTATACATTTTAGTGATAGAGTCTTCCTTGGGGGCATTATTAGCTCAATTGGATGAACATGGGAAAGAAAGAGCAATATACTACATTAGTCATACTCTTATTTCATATGAGGTTAATTACACTAGTATTGAGAAAGCTTGCCTCATAGTTGTGTTTTTTTTCCAAAAGTTGTGACATTATATGCTTGTGCACACTATATACACCTCATAGAAAAAATTGATCCACTTAAGTATTTACTAGGTAGGGCTACCCTCACTAGTAGACTTTCTCAATGGATGATGATCCTTGATTCAGTTTTATCAATTTTATCCTTGACTTTTTAAAGTCAAAATTTATTTGTATTCTTTGTCCTAATGTGTTCTCGAATTGACCACATATCTGGGTTGTTTTGTGATCCCAAATCAATCTCACACTTCAATTTCTTTCTTTGACTACATGTGTTCCCAAATCGATCACACATTAGTCAAAGAGGGGCAAATGTATGCACCCTAAAATGGTCGCCTAGACTATGGGCCCCCATTATTCAATTTATTGATTTTTTTCTAAATCAATGGATTGCAATATTTTATTAAATCAATTCAAATCAATTTCTTTGATCAAATTGTAATTAATTTAATTATTTCAATATTTCCTAAGGTTTGATCATTTTATCCTAAGTCTTATTTAATTAAAAGAAGACCTCTCTTTTAATTAAATAATTAATCCATATTTAATTAATTAAGAGAAAATCCCCTCTTTTAATTTAATTAAATATTTCCTATTTAATTAAAAGAACTTGCTCCCTTTTAATTAAATAATATCCCATGTGGAAAAGGAAATTAAATAAATAAAAATTAAACCCACTTGGAAAAGGAAATAAAATAAATAAAAATTAAATAAATCTTTTTTTCTCTACACTTAAATGCACATATCTCTAAGTGGGATTCCTCTTTCCACTTTCTTCTCAAACACTCCTCATTTCTCATTGGTGGAATTTTGTCTCACATGGATCAAACTCTATTATCCCATATTGGTTGTGAGGAGCCTCTCACCTCCACATTTTCCTTTATAAGGAGCACTCTCCTTCTCATTTTGATAGAGAGAAATATAGAGAGCAATATAGAGCAATATAGAGCAATATAGAGCAAATAGCTCGTTGCTATAGTATTGTTATGCTACAGGTTTAGAGAGCAATTTTGGAGAAGTTTGAGCCTTAGGGTTTGGATATTGGAGCTTCATTGTAACTTCTCTCTTCTTGTCTTATTCTCTCTCGCATCTATGGCTTCCATTATGATGTTTCATCCTTGCATTTTCATATTATCTTAGAGTCATATTATTTTTCATAGATTAATATTGCATTGCTATTTCCTTTCATAGCTAAGATTTCCTTTTCTTGCATTGCTTTGTATTGTTATCATTTGGATTAGCTTGCATCTTCATTTGCATTCATATTTTGATCTTTGAATCTCTTTTTTTATGGTTTACTTGCATGGGCACAAAATAGGTCAAACTAAGGGCCTCCATTATAAACCCTTTCACTCCATGAATAGAGAGCTATGAGCCGCCATTCAAGACCTCATTGTTGAGAAATCTAGGATATAATGACTCATAGAAGTGTGCTCACATTTTAGGCATACAACACCATATCCCTATATAGTTGTATCCCTATCACTATGGCCATTAAGGTTTCTTAGAGGTAAAACAAGAGCATTCTTCCTATAAATTAAAGGACCATGACCAAGATGTCCCATCTTGTGAAGAAATCCACAACCTTTACTATATTGTTTAAGAAATATCTTAGTGGTGACTATTTTCTCATTAGCAACTTCCTCTTTCTCACAATAAATCTAGTCTCTAATATCCATTTCCTCATTTTTAACTTCTAATGCTAAATAATCTTGAACAAAGGTCCCATAAATAGTCATTGCGAGGAGGAAGGCCTCGTCTTTATAGAGGGTTGACCATATGAGCATGGAAAGACTAGAGGTGTAGCTATGGAGTCTAATCTATATTCAACCATCCCTATATTTATCATTTGGAGTTTATTTTCACATTCAACAAGGTAACCTCTTCTATGACTCTATTGTGAGATACATAAGTCTTAGCAATGATACTATTGATAAAAAGTTTATGATACCTAGGAATTGATACCTTGGTGCCATTGAAAAGAAGTTTTATACATTTTTGGTATGTAAATGGAACAACCTACATATCATGGACCCATGGTCTTCCAAGTAAGATATTATACACATGTAGACCTATGTGAAGACCTTGGTAAACACCATCTTTCTCTACTAGGTCCACACAAATAAGTAAGACAAAAAATCCCTTTGAGGAATATTCTTATTCATCATAATATTTGATATTGATCTTCTTTCTTGGGTCAATGACATGCTCTAAAAATCCTAATTTCTAGAGTAGATTGAATGAACAAACATTTAGCCCAACAATCCCATCTATCAACACATTCCTAACACAAGTCTTGTGGATCATGAAGTCCATATGTAAGGCCAAATTGTGAGGATGAATTAAGGATTTATCATATTCATCTAAAATGGAAAGATAACAAGGTGTAGCAATATGGTTAACCATAGTCTGTAGTTGATCTACGACAATATCTTTGGGAACACTAGCCATGTGTAACACATTCTCTAGGATCTTCTTATGTGTAGGAGACATCTCAAGAAACTCAAAGATAAATATATGTACAAGATTTATTTCAAATTATTCAAAAATATTATAGCTGGACTTGGTAGAAGAATACACTTGTTTGGTTCAGACACATTTTTCTTAGGCTTGGATTGTTGAGAGGAGTTAGGACCCCTAAGGATGACCTACAATTGTTGACTTATAGTGACAAAAATTATACTTTCAAAATATGGTAGATTAACACCTCTAAGGATAACCAAGGGTTTCTCTTTGTCATGTCTTTGAGCCCTAAGGATCACCCTAGGTGGTCCATAAACATCTGATTCATAATTAGCATTCTTCCCTTTTGATCGAATCATGTTGACATTTTGTTCAAGCATAAGCTCAAGCATATTAATCACATTGTCAATACTAGTGTACATTTAGTTGATATTTGTATATCTATTATTAGGCTTAGATGATTCACCCTTTTAATACTCAAGAAAAGGTTCTTTGAAAGATTTATGATCAACATTTATGGTCAATCCATCTACACCAACTTTCTTTCTTTCACTGAGATCTTGTATGATTCATTTTAGTTTGATGGATTTGCCAGTGTTATGACCCTTTTTTCTATGATAGTTTTAGTAATGTTCTTCTCTCTACCATGGAGGTTTTACACTAGGTTCATTGGGTTGTGAGTTGTTAGGAAATGTGGTTATCTTATTTGCAAGCAAAGTCTTTATAATAACATCATAGGAATCCCCTAGGATAGTAAAAGTTCATTTTAGTTTAGAGTTCCATGTTGATCTACCCTTAGAGGCATTAGATTTATTGTTTTTTATAGTAGAGTTTGAGGAGGCCTCTTGGAGTTGCATGGCTTGGATACCACTATATATATTAAAGATGGAATATTTAGGTTTACAAGTTTCAAAAAATCCATCATTAACAAAATGTACATTTTTCTTATTCCAATAGGTGTTCAGACTCTCATCCTTGTTGTTATTTTTTCCATTATTGGATTTGTATTTGTTGAGAGTAATTCTTCCTTTATTGACCAAGACATATTCAATACAAAAATTTCTTTCTATTATGTCATTGGAGGTCTCAAATATTTTCTTCCTAAGATCATAATGTATTTGAGGAACACAATTACTCATTAAGATATCCATTTTTGAATCAACCATGGATATATTGAGTGTAGTTTTCTCCATATTTGTAAAAATGTAATGAAAGTTTCATCTTGTCTTTGTTTTAAGTTTCTTAATTCCACCATAGTAATAGGTTGTTGAATGTTGTATGAGTAATGTTGGACAAACCTTTTTGCAAGTTCATCAAAAGTCTTAAGTGAAGGTGTGATCTTAGTAAATTATTCCATTTCTTGGCCACAAAAGATCCTAAGGAAAAATGTAATGAGGTATAATCATGCATTAGTTCCATTCTTCAAGTGTAAAATTTACTAAAATGGTCAAGAGGGTCCCCATTCCCATCATATTTTTCATATTGTAGAAATTCACCCTTGTGTGAGAAATGAGTCATGTAAAAATTATTATCAAAAGGCAATGAACATATGAAATCTATGGAGACTAATGCCTTAGGCTTATCTCTATATTTTTCTATACCCAACACTTTGTCCCTAAAAGTATGGAGGAACAACTTATCCATAAGCCTATAGTTATGAGAAAAATTACTACGTATAGTTTGGAAAGTTTTAACATGACTTACGAGATCTCCCTTACTATTATAAGTCTCAAGACAAGGTACCTTAATATCTAGTGGGATAACAATACAAAGGATATCTAAGGAAAAGGTATTAGAAACATCACATGTAAGAATATTGTACTTAGATTGAGTTAATTGAGCAAGCTATTATTGTAAAGGGGTGACAGTTTGAACCAATGTACTAATGGTAGGATACAAAGAAACATGAATAGGTTTGCTAGATGGATTAGGAAATTTATAAGAAGAAAAAGAAATATGTAAAGATGCTAGTGAAGGGTTAGAAGGAATGAGTAAAGGGTTTGAATAAGTAAAATGAACCACATTATATGAAGGTAATGAAGAAGGAATGAAAATAGAAGGAATGCTCATGGGAAGTGAAAGACTAGGAAGAGCAACACTTAAAGGAGTGTACACTTGGGTAGAAGTAGCCATAAGAGACATAACATACGTAGGTATGCTAGAAAGAGTAGTATAAATATGGATGGAAGGTTCAATGACTATGGAAGGAGGATATCCTAACTCTTGAGCATGTTTTGTCAAAGACTTATTGTTGTCATCATTATTAACAAGCTTCAATGACAACAATTCTATTTGGATTATAAATCTCTTGAGAAAGACAAGTTTCCAATTTATCAAATTGACTAGAAAGCTTATCAAATTGTGAAGGAGGATATCTAAAAGCATCATCATTCATCATGGGATGAGTGAGAAGGGTAATGATCCACTATAGGATTAAGATCACAAGTAAAGATGCGAGCATAATCATGAATCCTAGGAAGAAAAGAAAAATCATGATCAAAGGATCCCACAAGTCTATGAATTCACCTAATAAAAATCCTATAGGTTGGACTTCATGTAATTAAGCTCATAAAAGAGGAGATCATAATAGGAAACCCTAATGAGATCTAACCATGCAAATGTAATAAAGAGCATAAAAGTGAGATCTAACCATACATAAGACAACCAAATATAACTCCATGAAAGAGGGTAAGAAGGGTGGGTTCACCATTAACAAGATTCTTACAAGCTTCAATGACAAAAATTGTATTTGATTATAAATCTCTTGAGAAAGACAAGTTTCCAATTTATCAAACCGACTAGAAAGCTTATCAAATTGTGAAGAAGGATATCTAAAAGCATCATCATTCATCATGGGATGAGTGATAAGAGTAATGATCCACTATAGGATTAAGATCACAAGTAAAGATGTGAGCATCATCATGAGTCCTAGGAAGAAAAGAAAATCACGATCAAAGGATCTCACGAGTCTACGACTTCACCTAATAAAAATCCTATAGGTTGGAATTCATGTAATTAAGCTCATAAAAGAGGAGATCATAATAGGAAACCCTAATGAGATCTAACCATGAAAATTTAATAAAGAGCATAAAAGTGAGATCTAGCCATACATAAGACAACCAAATCTAACTCCATGAAACAGGGTCAGAAGGATGGGTTCACCAAAAGAAGGTAAACACCTCAAAATAAACAATCTAACTCCAAAAAGAAAGGGGAACAAGTTGGGTTCACCAAAATATTTAGTGGTAAAATAGAAGCACTTAAATTAGAT